>JNDS01002868.1:0-56192 GCA_000697035.1 Rhizopus stolonifer B9770
TCGTCTCCGTTCTGAAATGACCTATTATCCCATCCTTAGCAAGAAATTCCTCTATATGGTTTCTGTTTCTCAAGTTGACTTAGCTCCTTTCTTCCTGCGCACCTTTCCATCCACCGCTAGTGCCGCTCTCGAGCTTCCGGATTTTACTCCTGTCTCACACACTAATGTGGATGTCACTCCTTTTGTTGATGCTCTCTTTGGTCTGCCTCCATCTGGTATCCAAGTCATCAACCATCCGCCTGTGTCTCGCCGTCCGCTAGATTCTCGATATTATCGTCGCCTTTATATTGCTCCACTGCTCAAAAAACAGTCCATCTCTATCTCCTGGAAATCCTTCTGATCTTTCCCAATTGTCCACTCTGCACGTAATGTCTGGTATCGCCTTCTTCAAGCAAAAATCCCTTGTCGTGCTCTTCTTCATCGTATTAATTTGTCTTCTGTCCCAGACAGTGCTTGTCTCCTTTGTGGTCAGCCCGAAAATATAGAACACTTTATTTTCCTCTGTCCTCATAAAACTCCATTTTGGTCTTCTATTTGGACGCAATACTTTCAAAACTCTTTCGACACCTACCGTCTAACTCAAGCTCTCTACTATCTTTCATTTCCTCGTATGAAACCGAGTTTTGACCTCACTCAAGAAGTTGAATTTAGCTCTTCTCTTCTAGCGCTCTGGCGAGCTCACTGGTGTTTGGTTTTTGATGCTGTACCTTTCGATGTATCCTCTACAATTACTCAAGCCAACCTCCTCATCAACAAATCCTTACAAGAATCTCTCTTCAACAATGGTGAATCTCCTTTCCCACTTCCACACGTCAACTTCAACGCTTAAATCTCACCTACTAATACCAAAACAAAACAATCCAAAAAAAGATAAAGAAAAAAAAAAAAAAAAAAAAAAAAAAAAACAAAAACCAAAAACAACTATGGTGTGACTTATTTCATACTAAATAAATCTGGGCTCTTTTCCCCTTAAAAAAAAAAAAAAAAAAAAAATTGTCTAATTTTAGACTAAAAAACTGTAAAACAGCTTCATCTTAAAATGTCATTACTGTATTCCTACTTTAAATTCGGACAAATAAAAATTATTTTTGAACAGACTTAAAAATGTTTACAGACAAATAAAAATAATTTTTAGACAAAAGTAAGATATTATTCAGAGAAGTTTGAAAAAAAATATAGATAGAATAAAAATGATATTCAGATAAAGACTTTTAAAGATTTTTAAACAAAGCTTTTCTATCAAGACATCAAACTTAATAAACCTCAGAGTGTCTAATCCAGCCAAGGCAGTCTTCTGTGATAACAGTTTTACAAACGACCTTCACTCTGGGCGTCAGAGTATCTAAAGAAGAAAGTGAATGTGTTTTATTTTTAATCAACACTTATCAATTGGGCTGAGAAAAGGAGAGTACAGAGACATAAACAAAGGTTTATAACAACTACTTTCGATCGCACCAACAATATATTGAGAATTATGAACTCTGCAATTGTTCATAACAATATAAAAGCCATGTTTGTTGGTCTCTTTCATCCATGACATTTTGAACAAAACGTACAACATAATATGTAACTATACCTTTTTTTCTTCAACTTTAGCTCGTCGTCTGGTCTCAAAGGCTTCACTTTTGAAAAGTTGATGGACCCAAAAGTGAATATATATCCTATGATACTGGAATTTAAACCCTTTGGCGTAGGGACAGGAGCTATGGCAAGTGTACCCTTAATTGGCCATGCCTTACTCTATCTAACGTTCATTGAATCCAGCTTCATCCATAAAGACACAATTTGCCTAAAAATCCACACCGTCTGCTTTCCAAGCTCTAGGGTTATTTTAGGTTTTTTTCCATCGTGTAAACATGAGTCTTTCAATGAAAGTCTAATTTTTTCTTTCATGTGCTTTTTCAAACCATTCTTAAAAATCACTGAATCCTTCGAATAACGTGTACAGCATCTCTCTTGCCATCTCAACAGTGATACAAGGGTTTTTATTGACTAACTCATCTAGAAATTCAGTCTGCTGGGAGTTATCTTGCGATTATTTTCTCGCTTGGCTCCACCAATTTTGGATGTCCTTTTGACACAATCAACAGGAACGGCAGTTCCATTGCTTTCTTTACATTGCTTAATAACTTTATAAGCAGTAAAACGAGGGATGTGACAAGCTTTGGCATACTTAGCAACAGTTGCATTCTCTTCCTACATAAACTGGATGAGCATTCTTATATTGTCAGCTTCGTAATTTTGATAATTTAAATCGCTAACGGTTATTTCTCCTTTACAACAGGAATTTTTTGCTATCGGTAAAATTTTCCCGCATATTTTCGCTTTGGTGAAGAGGATAAGTAAAACATTTAACATGCGTTGTCAAATAAGGTTGCACCGATCAACCGTGATACCTGAGAACGGGTCTGGTCATATGTTTAAACATAGTTACGATTATAAGATCAATATTGGCTATTGCTTAAGTCTCACATTTATAAAAATAAATGATGGAACTCGCTTTAACCATTACCGTAGTTTCAGATATTAAATTGGATATTCACTTTTAATTGTGTGGATACAACAGTGTTGGTGTTTCGTAACTTCGTCCAAAGTGGAAGCGATTTCCAAAGGTAGTTCTCGCTCTTCTCTTATTCGTTGAGCTGTTGTTTGTTCTTCAGTCTTAAAACGTCTAAGTAATTCAAAGGTGTATGTTCTCTGTTTATCATTTTTAAGATTATCAGTCACAGTCATTCCATGATGCGCGGCTTAGAAAGATATGAGGAAGAAAGGAGAAACATTAAAAAAGGAAAACAAAGTGTGGCTCAGAGAGCATTTAGCATATTGGAAGTCGGAGTGGAATCAACTGGGATTCGTTTAGGAAAGACAATAAATCAGGGACTAAAGTTAAGCTTATTAACCTACTATTACTTATGCACTAAGTTTGAGCACGTCTCTTACAGCCGGTTCTATTCTTGAATTTTTGGATTGAAATATTCTTTTTATCATATAATAAGCTGTGTCTGTCAATTACTTCAATTCTGTATCCATGATCTTCTACAATTTCTTTTACTGACTTATACAATCTAAAATGGAAAATTAATATGGAAATAAAATTTTAATGTTTGGTGCTTCTTTTCATTTTACATACTTCAATGTGTTATAGACATCATCAAGATCATTGGAAAGGCCAGCACTATCAATTACACATAGACGAATAAATTTTATATTGGTATGGAAAAATGAAAGAATGTCTATTATGCAAGTAGATATGAGATATCTATTTTCACCTAATAATATATAAATACTACCTTGGGTATTTCCAGCACAATCAATTAAATTTAATTCAATATTATTTGTACCATAGTCTCTCTGAATAATAGGTGAACTAAAAAGTGACGAAAATGAAGCAAATATTTTTTCACAAAAGTATCTCTTTTGGAGCCTTGTAATCATTAGATTCAAAAGACGTATTTTTGTTTCATGTGATTCGGTTGTAGGTGATTTTCTGACATAGCCAACCGTAACAAAATTGTTCCTTTTTTGTACATGTTTTCTGAATTGCGCATCAAATTCACGTAAATGATCTAGAAAAAAAACGAATTCGTTAAGTTATTTTGCTTTAAAATACAAAAAAAAAAAAAAAAAAAAAAAAAAAAAGAAAAAGTAATATAATATTAATATTTTTTTTTACCTTTAATACCTTCATTAAACAACCATAGCAGTCTACCTTTAACGGGTAGGCCACTTTTCTTTCTCTTTTTGTTGTGATTTTTCCAAAATGTGTATTCTCTTTGGCCAACCATTGTGAAAATTGAGTAATCTTTTCTGTACTTGCTCATATATTTGCTTATTAGTAAAGTGGCCATATTGTTATAGGTCAACATTTGCTGGTTCAATTTTAAAAATACGCTTTTTGCTACATTTATTATTGACTGCTTTGAGTAGTTGTCTGCATTTATAAAGAATGAGTAAACCACTGGAATAGGTAGAAATTATTTTAAATTTATACCTGATACTTCCTCTGTTAATTTTAAGCTTTTCTCACAATCGATAATCTCAATTTCATCTATTCAAAAATAAAATAAAATAAAACAATTGATAACGTCGCTGCTGGTTAATACATTACCTGTGTTCTTCACAGGTGATATCTTTGGGCTTATAGGTGGTATGTCAGGGCACGTTTTATATTTGAATGGGTCTTTTCAATCTTGGTCCTAGTCAACGCAACGGGTTCCATTGAATTTGATCCATAAATAAAAGTGACTTCAAATGATGTTTTTTAACTGTTCTTTTTCTGATTCTCTTTTTGATTCGGTAGGAATTACATCTAGAACAAGACAAGCTGCTTGGCCTTTATTTAACATGCTTGAATTTAATCACATTCACCGAGATTTTGAGAGATCAGCAAACCAGATAGGTTTTTCCAAAGAAATAACATCAAGTGTTTTGATATATCCAGCATTATGGTGTGTACAGGCTTCATTGGAAAATATCTCGTGGCATCAAAAGCATTCAAGCGCAAAAAATCTTGAATTCCATGGAAAAAAAAGTAAGCTTGTCGTAACTTTTGTATACATCTCATCCAATAATCTGACTTAACAAAAACCCACAAAGAAAATAATAAGAAAACCACCTGAAAGGATGCACTCCAAGATATATTGGCGGCTATAGAGGCTCTAAAGGATACACAGGACCATTTAAAAGCTTGATGAGACACTGTGGTTCATTTGTTGGGGGAGATCGCAAGCAATAGATCCAAATACTACTGATGGTATTAAATTCCTTGTTCAGCAACAATCAATAGCTGATCCTAGTAATAGTTCCTTATCAGGTGGTCTTTGTTTTTGAAAGGACTAGAAACAAAAGAGTAAAAAGACGCACATACAACCTTACACCACGCATCAAATTCTCTGTTATACATCTACCATATCTCCACATATTCTTTACAGACAAACAAGACAATATTTGCTGTTTCCCTTTGCCAGACCGAGCTTTTTGTAGAGGAAATTTGAATTTATTCCAAGTAATAGACATGGACAACTTTTTAGATAGACGCTATTCTACTCAATTATTCAACATTAATAAGCTCTATATTCTGTGGTGGCTAATTGATAGCATACATAAGTTTCAAAGCTATCAAAATCATATAATAAAAAACAAAATCCTTCAATATTTTGAAGAATGGCCTGGGTCTCAAAATTTGAGATCTTTAAAAGTTTCAAGAAATAGTGCGAACTCAAGACGAGCTTTTATTGGCTAATCTATTTATTTTATCCAAAAAAGGTAAACATATATCCTAATATGAGTTTTAATTCGTCCAAAAAAAAGCTAGCATTGTCTGAATTTAAAGTACGAATACTGTAATCTAGATTTATCTATCAGGCTGATAATAATATAAAAATTTAAACACGACATTAATTTCATTGATATAAAAAGAAGCGTAATACTCATCATTGAATTCTTTTTTTTATAATTCACAGTAATAAATTTACTTGTATCAAGATGAAAGTAGCTGTAAAAGGTAAATACTCCTTTTTTGTGGTGCGCAGGAATTTGTGTGTTTGCTCAAGACGGATATTGAACACTTTGAATTTCCGACGTAAATTTACTAGGTGATTTGTGTCTTTTCACCTTTTTTTTTTTCTTTAAAGAAAATGGCAGCTCAATTATATGAAACAACTAGCGGTCGTTTATTTCACGCAGGCGCAGTAGCTGTTATTACTGTTGGGTATGTATTTGTATGTGTATGTGGTTTTTATAAAAAAGCTAATGCCTTGTGTAAGTTTGCCAGCACGTGGAAAAACACATGCCTCAAGATCCTTATGTCGTTACATGCGATGGTTAGGTGTATCTACCAAAGTTTTTAGTGTAGGAAATTATCGAAGAGAAAGCTTAGGAAGTCTTTCTGTAGATTGGTTTGATCCTCGTAAATATATATTAACATATATACACGCAACTTGACGTTTTTTTATAAAAAAAAAAATGTATAGATAACGAAGAAGCAACTCGTACTCGTTTACAAGTAGCTGATAGATGTCTTGGAGACCTCATTTCTTGGCTTCAAACAGGGGGAGGACAGGTAGCCATTTTTGATGGTAATAATGTAACTGAATCAAGAAGAAAAGAAATTCATGACAGATTGTTGGATAACGATATACACGTAATCATACACACCAAAATCATCCTTGTAAACTAAAAAAAAAATTGTGTATAATTAGCCATTGTTTTTGGAGTTTATATGTAATGATCCAGAGATTATTCTTGCCAACATTCGAAGTGTCAAAATATCATCTCCTGATGTAAGAATCATAAACTAACCAAAAAAAAAAAATGTTTACTGATATTATTTAGTATGTTGGTTGGGTTCCGGAAGAAGCAGTGAATGATTATAAAGTAAGAAGATCATGGATGATTATTGTTGTTAATGTTGTATAGCGTCGAATTAAACAACACGAAGAGAATTATGAGACGATTACGGATACATCACTTCCCTTTGTTAAAAATATGAATGCAGGTGAACAATTCATTGTTAATAATGTTATTGGATATCTTCAGGTAAAAACAAGATGTATAGTCTCGTGTTGACAGCAATCCATATAGTCTCGAATTGTTTATTATCTCATGAATCTTCATATTCAACGACGTACCATTTATTTTGCTCGAGTAAAAGACCAGATGATTTTTCTGTTTACTAACATGTATAGTCTGCACCTTCTTTAAACGACAATTCATACAAAGCAGATGCTAATCTTTCTGAAGAAGGAAAAGAATATGCAGAAAAGTTAAAGGACTTCATGTTGGCTTATCATGAAAAGAAAAATGCCAGTTTGGCACCAGGGGATCAGCGTCTTTTGAGTGTATGGACATCCACACAAAAGAAGGATTTGGAAACAGCAATTCCTTTTGTCAATGAACATATTGCAGTCAGACAACAATCTGTATTGAACCAGTTGAACCCTGGTGAATCAGATGGTTTATCAGAAAATGAGTTGCAAGAGAAGTACAAGGAAGATTTTGAAAAGGCATGTGAAAATCCATACCGCCACCGATATCCTCGTGCAGAAGTAAGAAAATACAAGAAGGGTTTGTTACTAATTTAAGCTCTAGTCTTATCATGATTTGGCGGTAAGATTGGAATCTGTTATTATGGAACTCGAAAGAGAAAAACATGATGTGTTGATTATAGCCCATGAATCTGTTCTACGTTGTTTATATGCTTACTTGTTTGACAGGCCAGCCAAGGTAAATGAATAAACATAAAACTGAAGAGAACTCATTTTATTATTAGGATATTCCAAACATCAAGATATCACGTTCTTGTATAGTTGAAATCACACCTACAGCTTACGGTTCCAAGGAAGCATATGTTGAATTTCAATAAATTAAGTTGCAAAACGAGAACCTTTACGTTGCATACTATAGTATACATTACGACAAGCATGTTCAGACCGTCCTGTGCCTAATTGTTTAGTGACAATGGGCCAAATGCTGTTAAACCGTTTTTGTAATTTTTCTTTTTGAACTAATTCGATCAATCTCATCTTTTCTTCGGATTCCCAGCGACCTTTCTTTAAAGAAGGGTCAAGTTTGATCTTCCAACGTAATCGACACTCCTTTGCTGTTCTGTCTTGCATCATATTAGAAACAGAAGTCCATGATATTTTATCGCCCTTAGCAGACTGCTGAATGGCAAACAAAAGTGTCTTGTCCTCTTCTTCTGCCCATCCTTTTCCTCCGAAATCATCCGCTGATTTCGGTTTGTGGTAATTCCACCAGCGCATAATATGGTCTGGTTTGTGATTGGGTAAATATGTCTTTTGAATAGCCTGCCAATTAGGACCAAACATCTGGTAACCTTCCCAAACCGCTAACTTTTCATGGTCAGACAGGGTTTGCTTTTTGTGATCTGGAAATTGAAGCACACGTTTCCAACGTGAGGCACACTGCATTTTTGTCCTACGAGGTACAGCTTTTGCCACAAGTTGCCAATTTTTGCCGTGCTCTTCGATGGCCTCAAGCAGCTTTTCATCTTCCTCTGGTAACCAATATCCTACTTTGATATTCGGTTTTGAAAAATATCGTTCGTATTGTTCCTTGCACTGTTCCTGACTTCTTTTCATTTTTTTTGAAATCATCTCCCAATCCAGGGACTCTTGTGTGAGCGAATTGAGTTTTTCTCGTTCCTCTGGACTCCACTGCCCTCGTTTGAACAGGTCGAGGCCACCACTCGATTTGACCCTGAACATCACTGGCTCTTCCAATAGACGGCAGACCAATTTAGCCACCCTCGCTCTCCATTCAACCACATTTTCCATTTCTGTACGCAAGAGTTCTTTGCCAAACAAAACGACCAATGCGGGATCATCCATTGTGGCCTGGAACTTTCGTCGACAAGACAATCTGTTCCTGCCTGGCATCTCCCTCGCCGCCATGGCAATATCCCCCTTGGATTCTATTAAGCGTTCAAAAAAAAGACGTACTTCATGTTCTGACCAAGGTTCTTTGTTTATTGCTGGGTCTATCTCATTGATCCATTTGATACGACACTGTTCAGGCAGTCGACATCGAATACCTTCAGCAACCTTTTTCCAATCTTGACCAAACATGATTGTTCTTCGAAGCAAGAGATCGAGTTCACTTTCGGTCCAAGGGCCCTTTTCTATACCTGGAGACAGATGTTCACGATAACGCGCCCTGAGCCCACTCCGGGCGCGATGCGGTAGATACTCTTGAGAGATACGTGTCCAGGCTTGAGTGCCCCATTTTTCCACACCCTTAAGTAGCAGTTGGTCTTCTTGTGGTGTCCAGGGTCCTCGCTTCAAAGTACGTCCGGACCATTCGTTGGCGATCCTTCGAAAAGTGCGATTAGGTAAATAACGTTCGCTGATCACTGACCAACGACCGACACCAACTTCTTCCACTGCTTTTTCAAGCACTTTTCTTTCATGGTCACTAAATGGACCTCTCTTGATGTCTGGATTGAGTTTTTCTTCCCAACGGACTTGACATTGTCTAGGTGAGCGATGAGGTAAACCGTGTTGAACAATTCTTGTCCATCGTTTTCCATTGTGTTCTACAAAGTCTTTAAGAAGTTTGTCTTCCCAAGATAGCCAACGTTCGGTATGGATAAATCGTCCTGTAGGAATCCATCGTGACAACATGCAAAAACCTTGAGAGGAATATATAAAAAAATAAAGGAAAAAAAAACATTTTTTCTCTTTTTTTTTTTTTTATTTTATTAGAATGTCAAAACGCATATTTTCTCAAGTTATAAACGATGCATCGGATCGTTCAGCGATTCCCATTCAAAAGTCAACACCTGATCTTGTGAATGGCATTCCTGTTTCAGGAGAAGATTATCTTTTGACTGTGAGGCAACAGGCTAAAAAATGTGCACAAACGGCTATTGCACCACCACCGAAGCATATCAAAAAAGTTGCACTACCATTTCATTTCCAATTTGATCAGTCAACAACGGATGAAAAGGATCAAGCGAGTGCTTGTTGGAGTCAAGGATTGGATACACCTTTTCGATCTTATCGACAGGTAAAAAAATGGTCGTGTATTATAGTGGTTTACTTTGTTAGTGTATGCAAGAGAATAAAACAAAAGATACAAACAATATGATGAAAAACGATAAGGCATTACTTTATTCAGTAACGGAAGGTGTTCATGTCAATATGATTGCTAAGCTATCACAGGTAATTAAACAACAAAAAAAAGACAGATAAGTAAATGAAGATTATAGCACAGTATTATTGAGCAATTGAAACATCACATATCATGGCTTAATACCAAGGAGATTGAACAACAAGTAAGAGAAAAAAAAGAAAAAGAAAAAGAAAAAGGATACTTATGCTGTTTATAGTGCCTTTGTCTGTTCACTTTACTAGTCTATCTGGATCCGGTCTTAACCTCCAAAAACATATCCATTCTACGAGATGTTTCTAGAAAATGTATCGAACTAAGAAGCACTGTAGACAATAAAGCGCCATTGAATATCATTATCTCTATCATTTCTCAAATCTTCGGCCAAGGAGATTTAAAATAAAGATATATATATATATATATATATATATATATAAACTTAAATGAATAATGTGAACAACGAGATCATACATAACATAAAGGATATTTTACATTAAAAGTTCTTTTCTTTTCTTTTTTTTTTTTTTTTTTCAACTATTAACTTTTGTAAATGGAAAAGCTCACGAAACGGTTTTTTTACTCGAAAAATACTGACCTCCCATAGTAAGGTGTGCTCATGTACTGATATCCGATTTAGGTCTCACTTATAGCGATTGGACAGTTCTTTATCATAGCATTTTCGTCAATTTATGCGCTTGTGGATTTTCAAATATTCAGTAACAACATCTAGATCATGTTTCTACTTCGCTGGCTAATCATAGAACGTAGCTTCAATTTCTTGTCTTTCAAATGTTGGACTAACGTCTTCTGATAAACCTAGAAGCTGTTTTATGAACGATTCAGAAAACGCTCTCGCTTACATCTGTAGAGGCAGGTTTTGATTTACTCAGTTGACTTTGAATAGAGTTTTGGTACTGTGATCAAAGATTTGATAATAGTTTTTGTAAAATAATGTAATAAGAGTTTAAGTAGTTTGATATAATTTAAAGTAAAAGTGGTTGTGCCTTTCGGATTTTGTAATTTTTTAATTTTGTATGTTTAGCAGTGTAAAATTTCGTTTATAGGGATTTGTGAGGTTTTGTATTTGAGAAAATTAAAGCGTATTGCCTTGAGTAAGAGTAATGTTTGATTTAAGAAGTGTAAATTTGGTTCTTGTAGAGTGGCCACCAGATCTTGTTTAAGCGGATCAGACTTGTTGAGTAAAGAGTAAAAAGTAAAGTAAAAATAAAAGAGTAAAAATAAAAAAGGGGATTACGATGAAGATATATTGGCTTCAAAGGACTTGACTTGTAGGTTGATAATAAGATCAAAAGTTTATAAAAAAAACAACTTGAGATTTATTGGGTGTAAGGATAAAAAGATAAAATAAAATTCAAAGTAGTTAAAGAGTTAAAGTTCAAGTAAAGTCAAAGTAAAGTTTTTTAAAAATTTGAAAACATTGTCGAGTATTTATAAGGTCGGATAGTTGAGTTCAAACTGATTGTATACGATGTTTTGATTAGATTTTTGTATACGATCTTTTAATACGATGTTTTCTATCGTATCAGAATTTTGGCTTTCATTGCAAGAATCTACGGCTAAATTATCAGACCAGTATTGTTCTTCAGTGTCACAATAGTTTTATGAGGTCTCGCTCAAACTGGTTGCAGTCTTGGGTTGATAACGATGTTTCGATACGATCTTTTGGTACGATCTTTCAGTACTATCCAAAAGTTGATTTTCCTCGCACGAGTCGGTGTTACTATCCTCCGGCCAATATACATCGTCGTCACAATATAAAAAGGGGATAAACGAACAAAAAATTAACATCCATGATGTTGTCCGGCCTACCAGATTCGAACTAGTGACCTAAAGATGACAGGTAAACTACAGTCTTCCGCTCTACCAACTGAGCTAAGGCCGGATTTTGATGAAAATGTAAACTTAAAAATTATTATAAAATGATTAAAAAATAATTTCAGCCAATCAGAAGGCGTTGACTTTATAGTTGCGCCAATAAAATAACTCAGATTTCTACTTTTGGTAATTATTTGTCGGTCATGCATTTGCGTTTTATTTGAAGCCCAATTTTTGTTTCTCGATGACCAAAAAACATCGATCTTGTTTTTCTCTTTTACTTTATTTTTGGTTTTTTTTTTTTTAATTATGTCAGAAACCCCTTTACAACATAGAAGAAAACCAGAAGCGGATGCTTCAAAATTTGTGTTAGAAGATGGCACTGTTGTTAGTACAAGGGATCGTGTATGCAAAAGTAAGATTGAACGCTTTTTTTTTTTTTTTTTTTGGTCATTTAAACACCAATGTAATTTGAATCTTTGAAAAGATGTTGAGCCACCTGCATTTAGAACACCAACAGACGAAGAGCTTTGGAGTAAAGAGAGACCTGGATACCCAAATCTTGATTTTTTAAGGGAGCACTTTAAACGAGAAGGTAGATTAACTGAAAAGCAGGCGTTGGATATTTTGACAACGACAAACAATATAATGAAAAAAGAGCCCAACCTCTTACGGATACCCGCTCCTATCACTATATGCGGTGACATTCATGGGCAATATTACGATCTTTTAAAATTGTTTGAGGTGGGTGGAAATCCTGCTGATACCAGATATCTTTTTTTGGGTGACTATGTTGATAGAGGCTATTTTTCAATTGAGGTATTGTATAAACAAACAACATCTGTATTGCTGTCTAAAGCAGAGGTATATAATAGTGTGTTCTTTATTTATGGGCTTTCAAGATATGGTACCCAGACTCCTTTTATCTACTGCGTGGGAATCATGAGTGTCGTCATTTAACCGAATATTTTACATTTAAAATGGAGTGTAAGATAAAGCTCGTTTGTGAATATGTACACCAGAAAAAATCTAACATAATCTGTACCTTTTTAGGCGAGAAAAAATACTCTAACAAGATTTATAATGCTACCATGGAATGCTTTGACAGTCTTCCTTTGGCTGCTGTTGTTAATGATCAATTTCTTTGTGTACATGGTGGACTCTCGCCAGAATTGAGAGTTCTGTCAGACATAGATAATGTAAGAGAATATCATATGGGCTGGATCTCACCTTATATATTTAGATCAATCGGTTCAGAGAGACACCAACGAGTGGTATTATGTGCGATTTAGTATGGGCAGACCCATATGAAAACTTTGACGATGATGAAGGACCCAAGTTTGAGCACAATCATGTTCGTGGATGCTCCTACTTTTTTGGGTAAAAAAATCAACCATATCTTATCCTATACTAAGTCTCCTTGATATCAGATACAATGCCGTATGTAATTTTGTAGACAAGAATAAGCTGCTGTCTGTCATCAGAGCTCACGAAGCACAGGCTAATGGGTAATAAACAGAAAACGATGTGGTTGTAAAAGTTATGATTTACTAACTATAGTTAAAGCTACCGTATGTACCGTAGAAGTAAATCGAGTGGCTTTCCTTCTCTCATGACTATTTTCTCTGCTCCCAATTATATTGACGTATACAACAACAAAGCAGCTATTCTTCGCTATGACAACAATGTCCTTAACATTCGCCAATTCAATGCTTCTCCACATCCTTATCGGCTTCCCAATTTCAAAAACGTGTTTGATTGGAGTTTACCTTTTGTGGGAGAAAAAGGTAATTTCTATACAAAGTGCGCGTTGTAAATATTTGGCTAAACACACACACACACACACACACAAAACAGTAACTGCGATGCTTTTGTCTATTTTAAATATATGCTCTCAAGAAGAGCTTTCAGAAGCAGAAAAGGCACCAGAAAAAGTAGATGATGCTGCTGAACAAAGACGTCAAATAGTCAGAAACAAGATTATTGCTGTGGGAAAGATATCCAGTATATTTTCTTTGTTGAGAGAGAATTCTGAGTTGATTACAGAATTAAAAAATATGTCAAACACAGGAAGATTGCCCACTGGAACTTTGGGCTTGGGGGCTGAAGGGCTCAAACAAGGTACATTATTCGTGTTTTATCTTTCTTGTTAACATTTTGTATCTTTTAGCTATTACTACATTTGAAGAAGCCAGACGTTCTGATATTGAAAACGAGCGGTTACCTCCAACATCTCGAGAAAAGCTCGATGAAATTCACCGCAAAAATACTGCTTGTAAGCTTCGCGATGTAGTCAGAAAAAATGAATAGCTATAAATCTTAATAAAAACAATTGTGATTGGGAACATACCCTAATTTTTCTTTTTACTAACGCGCAAAAAATGTGTTTAACTCATCATTTGGATGAAATAATCAATTTTTTTTTTTTTTGCTAAAATAAAACAGTTAAGTCATCCCTTCTAAATATTTGAAAATAGTAATATTTATTATGGACATTTCAAAGAGGCTTGATGCAATCTAAATCAATGCATACAAAATATTCATTTTGTGTAGGCGAGAATATTTTATGAAAGAGCGAAGGATAACTTGGTCTTTATTTCTTCTTTGTGTACTATACCTACAGGCGGTTTCGTAGAAAATATTTTTTATGGGGATCAAACTGCTTTTATGCGAGAAAAATAGAACAAGAGAATAATATCATAGATACCTATTTGACAATGGTCAATACTATCTTGTAACTTCACTAAAATAAAAATTGATCTGCTTGTATATATAAAGAAAATGCTTGAAATCAAAGCTCAAGCATTTACAACGTTTTATGACCTTTTCGATTTTATTAGCTGTTTCATGTTTGAAGATAATGCTTTTTCTTTCCAGAGTCTAAACAGACATTTAGTAAAATCTTTAACCGGATCCTTTCTTTCAATACTTACATTGTTGCACAAACAAACAAAAAGCAAATAGCACCAATGCATATATGGATTAGTTTTTGCTTCAACGTGAACCAACCTACGTTATTCTCGGACCATCTTGTAATAAACCAAGATGCTACGAAAGAAAGCGTAGTTACTGGATGAGGGAACCAGGAGCAGATGCTCTTTGATATACCAAAATAGGCGCAAATGTAGTTCCAACTGTAGATCACACGGATACTCAAGTTTACCATGTTTGCAAGAATAAGACCCAAGGCTCCCAAGTCAAACCAATACATAAATACAAAGCCGGATACCATAAAACAAGCTGAAAATAATATCATGAAATAGCTAAGACGACTTAAATCTTGCTTAGTGGCCACAGCCTGAACAAATCCTTCTGTTATACCGTTGATGCCCATAAACGGAACGTACATACAGTAGAAAGCTAATACTTGAGGTGCATTGCTTTTGGTAGACCAAGTAGATCCCGCTAATAGATCAACCAAAGTGTTTGTATAGTTTGTTGCAAAGAAAATGAACAGAAAACCGAGTAAAGTATGAAACTGCATAAATGTCATCAATACATTTAAGGCTGTTTCACGAGCTGTGTTGTCTTGTTTGTCTATCAGTATCTTTGAAAAAAATGTTCTTGCAGTTTCTTCCAATGGTTGAAATAAAATACGCGCTATAAGTGAACCTTCAAACGAAAAAAAAAAAAAAATTAGTATAGGAATAGGAAGATAGTTTTGACTTGTTTTACCATAGTTTACCACGAAGCCATATACACCTTTATCTTTATCTGTGCTCAGAATCGATATCAGCATTTTGTCTCCTTCTGTCAATACGTGTTTTAGTAAGGATTGCTTCGTCATCGTGATGCCCAAATGAAGTAGAGTCTTTTCGAACCAGTATTCACTTTTGAAAACAAAAGGTTAGATCTGTCCAACTCATGCATCTATTACCTCTTTTTGTCATCATCCTTGATCTTTCTTGGTAACAGGTTATTTAATGATTTCTCTCTGTACATGAAATAGCCAAAGTATCCAAGCATAATTGTCAATCCATAGACAAACTGTGCTAGAGCAAATGACAAAACAGAATACTCCGGTTTTCCAAGCAAAGTTAATCCAAAAGTAACCAGACACCTTAAAATGACAGCCGTACCCTCTACCCCTACGCGTAATTGAAAGTGCATTTTGTTTAAGGCGAGAATAAACAAGGGCTCGACTGATAACTCCAAGAATGATGCCAATCCATAAAGAATAACTGAAGTACCATAATAAGAATATGTTGCAGAATCGCTGGGGGTAATAGTGTGTAGATAATATCCACAACAGAGAGTAGTAGTAAAAAGACCGAGGCCAGCTGGAATGTAAGCGAGATTGATGATCTGTTGTTGATTCTTGGAAGATCTTGTCAAGACCGTTCGAAATCCTTCGCGCGAAATGAATAAGATGGTGGAAGCTAGTAATTCCAAATTGACCGAAGCGATTCCAAAGGCATCGGGTGTAGTGTATCGTAAAACGATTTGATTGAGTGAGAAAGTAAGCATACGGGATATAAATTGGAGCATGATAAGATAAGATGCCCCCTTAGCGGTACTCGCTAATAAGTTCTCTTTGCTTGCCGGTTTTGCTTGTTCTCCCATTTTTTTTTTTTTTTTTTTTTTTGAAAGCAGAAAAGGCAAATAAGTGGATTTCGGCGGGATTATATAATTCATCCCGCCTAATACTTCATCTTTATGTCAAGGATACAAACACTGTCTATAAAGACATTTAATGTAAAAATTCTTTTGATATTTTGGACAAAACTATATTCCAATACAGTATATCTTTATTGTACCTCTTATACAAAGTTTTGTCCTTTGGTTACTTAAAAATCGATTCCGTATTTCATTTTTGAAAATCTTGAGATAATGCGCGGTTCTTAAAATTAGCCCGTTGAGCCTTTCCAAATTGGAGGACGCATAAATCTTTGAGGAGACACAATCTACATTCAACTAGACAATATAAAAAAATCTACTTACTAAGGGAGGAAGTCGGTCTAGGTTTACTAGATTCATGAGCATATTAAAGACACTCATCAATACCTGTGGATTGACTTTGTTTCCTACACAGTTGTACAGAATTCTTAAATTTAAGATTATCTACCATATTTCTCAAACCTTTTGATATTCTGTATAATATATACCAAGCCACCGATTTGTTTAGTTCTTCCCTTTAACAGGGACTGGTCTTAACTCCTGCTACAGCATTGTCTTTGTCTTTATGTGATGTTATCCACCCTACAGGTAGATTGTTTTAACAAAAAGTCTTGCTGAAGCATTAGAAAACGCATATGTTACTGCGTTGACATAATTTATAAAAACTTATACAGTACACTTTATATTCCAAATGTTACTCTGAACACTTTATCACATATTGCTATCAATAACGAAGAAGATTTAGAGAATCAATGCATGACTGAAATAGTCCAACAATATACCGATGGCTTTAAAATATATCAGTTTTTCCTTTGTTTTTCTTATTGTCAGTGCTCAGTAACTGCATTTTGCCATTATTTAACTATCTTTACAATATAGGTAGCTTTTCTTCTTAAAAAAAAAATGTACGTTCTAGATATTTCTTTGTATTTCGTTGCACTATGTATTCTGACACGTCATCTATAAACGCCATTGTCTTTTTAATTGTGTCTCAAACCACTGGGCTATTTTAGTCGGATTTATTGTTATCATCAATATCTTTTTCTTTGTTGAAAGCTTAATTTATCACTCTGATTATTTAGAATTTTTTTTAATGGTTGTTAAGAAGGTTTGCGAAATACTTTTGAGCCTTATTTGTATCTTGAATTTCAATTAAGTGACTGTATCTCTAGAGTTGATTCTTCTTTCAGGAAATTAAGGAAAAAAAAAAAAATTAAATCAAGTGGAAACCACGTTTTATATGTTTGTGGCGTAGTAAAATGATTGGCCAGAAACAAATAAAAAATTTCATGATTTTCCTTTTTGAAATAGAGCAGCTCAGTTTCTCCAGTGCCGAAAGACAATTCTGCGGTCTCTTTTTTTTTTTTCTCCCTTTTTTAATCAAAATCTAATCTTATCAAGATTATGAACAATGGGTCTTCTAATAATGGAAGCTTAGATCAGCAGTTTGGTAAAGACAAGAATAAAGTAAAGTATAACTCAAAAAACTGACTATGTTTTGGTTCAGCTGGCATGAGCTTAAATAACAACAATTCTCAAAATGCATCTCGTTATGTCCCCCCTCAGATGAGAAACTACGGTAACCGTGAAGATCGACCAAGAAATGAAGGTCAATATCAAGCTCCTAGAGCCAATGGCTGGAGTGACTGGAATGGAGGCCGTGGAGGTGGAGCACCTCGTGGTGGAAGAGGAGGTTGGAACTCTTCTTACTCAGACATGCCCAATGGAGGCAACCGTTATAACAACAACCGCAGTGATTTCTATGAACGTGGCTCCTATGGAGGTTATCGCAATAATAACAACCGTCAAGACTACCAACGTCGTGACGATACCCAAGGTTATTGGAGGGAAGGTGTACACCATATCGGTAACCGCAATCCTCGTATTGAAAAAGACTTGTTTGGCACTCATGATGATAATGTTACGCAGCACACTGGTATTAACTTTGAGAAGTATGACGACATTCCGGTTGAGGCTAGTGGTCAAAATTGCCCCGAACCTATCTCTACCTTTGCCACACCCCCTATGGATGCTCATTTGATCAGTAACATCCAGTTGGCTAGATATACCACTCCTACGCCAGTTCAAAAGTACTCTATTCCTATTGTTGATGTTGGCAGAGATTTGATGGCCTGTGCTCAAACAGGTTCCGGTAAAACTGCCGGTTTCCTTTTCCCTGTCTTTTCCCAATTGTTCGTAAAGGGTCCCATTTACCCTGCCGAAGAAGCCCGTGAAGGCTATCGTGCTCGCAAGGCTTATCCTCAAGTATTGATTCTTGCACCTACTCGTGAACTTGTCTCTCAAATTTATGACGAAGCCAAAAAGTTTGCTTACCGTTCTTGGGTAAAGCCTGCTGTTGTTTATGGTGGTGCTGATATTGGTACTCAAATCCGTAACTTGGAACGCGGCTGTGATTTATTGGTTGCTACTCCCGGTCGTCTTAGCGATTTACTCGAACGTGCCCGTGTTTCCCTTTCTTTAGTTCGTTATCTCATATTAGATGAAGCCGATCGTATGTTGGATATGGGTTTTGAACCTCAAATCAGACGTATTGTTGAAAAGGAAAACATGCCTTCAGTCGAACACCGTAACACGCTCATGTTTTCAGCCACTTTCCCTCGTGAAATTCAATATTTGGCTCGTGATTTTTTGAAGGATTACATTTTCTTGTCTGTGGGCCGTGTCGGTTCTACATCTGAAAACATTACCCAAAAAGTAGAATATGTTGAGGATGGAGACAAACGCTCTGTTTTGCTTGATATCCTTCATTCCAACAAGGTGTCTGGTCTTTCCTTGATTTTCGTTGAAACCAAGCGTATGGCCGATTCTCTCTCTGATTTCTTGTTGTGTCAAAACTTCCCTGCTACCGCTATTCACGGTGACCGTAGTCAACGCGAACGTGAACGTGCTCTTGAGTCATTCAAATCAGGTCGCACACCCATCATGGTCGCCACTGCTGTTGCTGCTCGTGGATTGGATATTGCCAACGTTGCACACGTTATTTCCTATGATTTGCCCACTGATATTGACGATTATGTTCATCGTATTGGACGTACAGGTCGTGCGGGTAACACTGGTCTCGCCACTGCTTTCTTCAATCGCAACAATAAGAATATTGTGAATGACTTGATCAATATCTTGGCTGAAGCTAATCAAGAAGTTCCAAGCTTTTTGGAATCCGTTGCTAGAGAATCTCGTTCTTACGGTGGTCGTGGTGGAGGACGTGGTGGAGGACGTGGTGGAGGACGTGGTCGTGGAGGTGGATCAAGCTTTGGTGGTAGAGATTACAGAACGGCAAACAGCGAATGGAGCAACTTTAGTCGTGAAACCAACGCCCCCTCTCGTCCTGCTTATGGTGGTAACAACGCTAGAGGCAACAACGCTGGCTCTGTCCCTCTTCAATATCAAACCAAGACCAGTTGGTTCTAAACTGCTCCTAGTTCCCTCCTTTTATATACTTTTACAGAATTAGAATTATCTCGTATTTTTTTAAATAAAATGAAAAAAAAAAAAAAAACGTAACACTCTTTCCGGAAACGTTTTGCGCTATGTGTTCGGGGAAAAACAAAATTGCTTTAATGTTTGTGCAACCAAGGATCAACACTTTCCCAGAGGATAATAAAATAAAACTTTGGATATTGAACAATGATACTCATAAAGATCAACTTTCAAAAGGAATACATTTTCATAAATAATTTTGCCATATGTTTCAAATAATACATAAAGGGCTTTTTTTTTAAAGGGTTAATACAAGATATTTATTATTCCATATATTTACAAATGATGGGAAATGATTAATTCATAACGACGGCTCTGTAGCGAGGTTTAGCTTCACGAACAAATTGAATGGTTTCGTTGATTTGGTTCATTGGGAAAGTATTAACCCAAGTACGGACATCATGTTGAGAAGCGAAATCGAGACATTCTTGAATATCTGAAGGAGAACCAATAAAGGAACTAGCGATAGTTACTTGCTTACCAGCCATTGTAAATGCGTTCATATTTTCCAAGGGGGCTTCAGGAATATCACACAAGATAAAGATACCACTCTTCTTGAGCATGTTAAAGTAGGTAGGCCAGCACTTGTTGACGATCTTGGTACCCAAGATATGAGTGAAAGAATTGTAATGAGGCTTGATCTCATCTTCGTTTTGCATCAATACATAGCCATCACAGCCCAACTTTTTAGCATCTTCTACTTTGTCAGGAATCACATCAAACGCGACGACTTCAGCACCCATTGCCTTGGCCCATTGTACAGCGAAATGGCCCAGACCACCTAAACCGAGCACAGCGACCTTGGAACCCTTACCGACATTATAACGTTTCAATGGAGTGAAAGTGGTCACACCACCACACAAGAAGGAAGCAGCGACTTCAGAAGAGAAGTTGTCTGGAATCTTGACAACGAAATCTTGAGGGCCTCTCCATTTCTCGGCAAAGCCACCATAGGTCTTGTCTTTGTTTTCGTTCTCGTAACGATCGTTAAAGGACCAGACGGCGTGAACAGCACACAGGTTTTCCATACCCTTCTTACAGTATTCACATTCATGACATGAGGCAGATTGACAGCCGACACCACAACGATCACCCACCTTGATCTTTTGAACGTTCTTTCCGACCTTGGTTACCTTACCAATGATTTCGTGACCTACGACGCAAGGATATTCGGTGGGCCCCCAGCCTTCATCGAGTGTATGGAGATCGGTACCACAGACACCACAACAGATTACGTCCATTTGAACCATGTTTTCGTCCCAAGTACAAAAGTTGACTTGAGATTCTTTAAGAGGTTGACCTATTGAAATGTTAGATGAATGTAGATAACTAAAATAATCATTACCTTTGGCAGAACAGACCCAGGCAGTGTATTTTTCTTCAGATGCAGACATTTTTTTTTTTCTTTAAAGAGTTGTAATTATTGATTGAATAATAATAATGAAAAAAAAAAAAAAAAAAAAAAAAAAAAAAAAAAAAGGTCAAGGGTTTTATATATAAATTATGCAAATGTGTCGGTTCATAAAACCTTTTATCCAGAATCAGCCGTTTTTTTTTTAGTATTCCGATTTCGTTTTTGATACGACAATCAGTATGAAATCAACAAAACATCATTCATCCCACCCAAAAAAGAAAAATAAGACATTTAAAGCTATAGTTAGTATGTAAAATAGCTCTTCTTAGATCTAAAAAAACTATGCTCTGTTTATATCATTTCTTTTTTCCCTTTCATTTTAAAACGACTACGGATTTCTATCGGAATAGACGGAAGGTCAATCATCGTGTTTCTCTCATGTTTTCTCTAAAGCTCTATATTTACGTGAATCTACCATTTTTTTTTAAAGTAATTTACACCTTGTAACTAAAAAGAAAAAAAAAAGCTTTAATTTTGTTTTTCTTTACACAGGCCCTTTGTTTAAAGGGTCCCTTCCTCAAGGTTAAAGTTTGAAAAGTGACAGTTGATTGTCCGAAATCAAGATCAGCTTACTGCTTTTTCCGTTACAAAAAAAAAAAAAAGAATCGTAAGGTTTTGTGTTCTTCATTAAAGTTGTAAAGAAATACAAGGTATTATACTGTCTGTTGTCGTTTATTTTTTTCCCCTTTCTATATCAGCTTTTTTTTTTCTAAAAAAAAAAAAAGATAGAGCCCAAATTTTGTAATATCAAACATCTTTGGTTATTTTTAACATAAATGGTCATTATCCTGAGAATCACCTTTCGTTTTTTTTTGTATGAGTTTGGATGTCAGAGATATGCAACAGCATGTGTGTGTGTATGTTTTATTTGATATATTTACGAGACTTGCAAGTAAGAAACCAGGAATGTATGTCATTTGTTTCATATAGACTTGTTAAAAGTATATTCCTTTAAGGTATGCTTTATGTATTTCATGCCTGGCGCGAGAAAGAATTTCAACTTTTTAGCATTGTAATTGGTAGAATTGATTATGTCATGATATCTCTGGGAATCTTTTATACGTACATACCCGTGTTCTCTCTCTTATACTTATTTTACACGTGTCGCAATTTTTTTTTTTTTTTCATAATAATAATAATATCTCAATTGATTAGGAAGTCATATATTGGTTTCTTTAGACTCTTAAGATTAATGAGATGTAGGTTTCGTATTTTGTTAATTGGACTGGGAAATAAAGTTTTTGTAATTACATATCTCGACTTCATTGGACACATACTAGCATTATTGATCTATTTGAATTACACACACACACACACACACACACACACACACACACACACACACACACACACATACATACATACATACATATATATATAAATATATGCATATGTTAATATAAAGGTTCTATAAATATTCTGTGATAGCCAACACATTAGCCACTTTTTTATATAAAAACAAGAATCATGAAGACGAGATTTTATAGATGAAATGATATTTAGAAAACAAGTATTCTAAGAAAAATAAAGAGAATACACGAGAATTGTAGACATGATATGCGTTGGACTTTTATAACAGCTGAGACCAAAAACCTGTATAATGTGAATGAGCCTACTCTAGATTACAATACAAAGCCTAATAATATATACGGCAATACAGGGAAACAATGAGAAACGCCAATGCAGGGAAGGTTACATTTAAAAGTTACACTGTGTAAGTTACATGGAGGATTACTTTTGTTAATGACCAGAAATAAAAGCAAAGATGAGAATCTCTCAAAGACCTTTTTGTGAACAGTTTAACACGAAAAAAAAAAAAAAAATATTTATTTTAAGAAGCCATGTTTTTTCTCTCTCTCACACACTCTCTTTTCTTTTCTTTTTCAAGAGGCGAATGATTTTATAATTATCAATAAATCCGCCTGCAGCATTACATAAAAAAAAGCTAAGCACAGGAAATAAAAAAAAAAAAGGGCAAAAGGTTATTTTTTCTAGTCTAAATGGTTGTATACATTTGGTTTAACCTTCTTTATTTAGATTGTTTTTTTTAAAGGCTATAACAAAATCATCCTTTTGGTTACTCTCTCTCTCTCTCTCCCTCTCTTTTGATAAAGTTAAAGTAAAAGCGAGACCTAATTAGCAAAAATTTTCTGTGGGAGATATTCTTGCTGCAAGTTATTTTAACTTTTAAAAAAGGTGTGTAACGAACTCAGTTTCCTATTTGGGTTAAACCACTTATGGCTTCCTTATCCAGTTACTGACCACTCTACCGTGTAACTATCAAGTTTTTTTTTTAACTTTCTATTTTTTCCTTTTCTTTTTCTTTTGTTTCTTTTCTTTTTTTCTTTTTTTTTTGTTTCAATTCTAAAATGGTTGCATTGACGAATTCAGGACAATTGAAACAATCGATTACTGACCTGACATCAGAGACAAAGTGTACGAAAGGAGATATTCCACCAGCTCTTGTAGGTGCTTCAACGACAGTCATTGGGGAAGATATCTATGTGTTTGGTGGAAGAGTAGCAAACACACGACAGATGACTAACCATCTCTACATTCTTCATCTGCCTACGCTTGTCTGGATGCGCCATATTGCACCACCTGATTCTGCCGCCCCACCTTCACCACGTTATTTCCACTCGGCCACAGCTTACAAGGATCGATATATTGTTATATTTGGTGGTATGACCAATGTATCGCCCACCACACGACGTAAACAATCTCAGGATGAAGAAAAACTTTATGCGTCAGACGACATCTCGATATTCGACATTGAGACCATGACTTGGAACGAGATCCATGTATCCCCGAGCATCTTTAATCCACAGGCAAGATATGCGCATCTGGCGACGATCTGGGACAATGACAAGTTCTTGGTGATGGGAGGTCAAGATGTGTCGAACCAGCATATTCAAGAAATGAACGTATTTGATCTCACCGAATCTTCCTGGATCCACGGTGAACCCATCCAGGGCACATTTGACGCCTATCGTGCCGTGGCCTTTGGACCTTCGATCAAAAACATTTCATCCTATTACGGCAAGATGGCCAAGCCCTTTTGGAAACAGAACAAGCAGGAATCGCCAGTCTGTGTTTATACGAATTACAACTTTAACGATGTCAGTCGAGACCTACAGAGCTTCTGGCCACTACAGACATCCAATCTCGAGTTCGAGTCACATCCAATGTCAGGCACACTGTTGCCACCCGGACTTCGATTCCCTACAGGGCAATTGATCGGTCAATACTTTATTGTGTCTGGCACACTTTTGAGTAACACGCAACGTGGCTATCATGTCTGGGCCTTGAACTTGACCAACCTCACCTGGACCCACGTGGACACGGGCAAAGTGATGGCACAGGGCTCTTGGAACCGTGGTCTCTTATCCGGTCAGAAATATTATGTGCTTGGAAACCAACAGCGGGATCTGAAGGAAGACTATAGCTTTCGACGACTGAACTTTGAACACATTGCGGTGGTGGATCTCGAGGCCTTTGGTATCTTTGAGTTACCGCGCGCGACATGTTCCTTGGCCGCGCAAGAACTCGGCTTGGTGTTGATGAACGAATCGGGCATGTCCGATCTCACCATCTGGACTTGTGACAAACAATCGGTCAAGGCCAACTCGACCGTGTTGGCCGAACGATGGCCTGACTTTTCAAAACTCCTCCCCATGGATCAAACAGCACAAGATAAACCACTGCTCTATTTCCCTGAGACTTATACGGTCACCGTGGCCTTTCTTCAGTTTCTTTACACGGATCATCTCATGACTGCACAGCAGCACCAGCCTCATATTCTCTCACGTCTTTTAATTCTAGCAGACATGTATCATCTCGACAGACTCCGACAACTCTCGACCTTTGCCCTCCACCAACTATTGACAATTTCTACGGCAAGTATGGTGTATGAGACTGCCACCTTGACATTTCAAAACGCGCTTCAGATTCGCGCACTTCGAGTGATGCTCAATACCAAGCGAATGTTGCTTCAAAGAGAACAGGCGCCTCCTTTGCCTAGCACTCCTTATGAGGATTGGTCTCCGTCTGGTGTACCCATCTCACCTTCTATCTCACCTAGCAGTCACAGCCAAGATTCTCTTCGTCGATTGGCTACTCCTCCTTTACCTCCCACTCCTGCTGACTCCCGGTTTGGCTCTTCTAAATCAACACCTACTTTGGCTAAAAAGAAAATGCCCGATTATGGTTTCCCTGTTAATGTTTAAAAAAAAAAAAAAGGGCCTGGTGCTTTAATAAAAATTAAAAAAACAGTGTTTAAAACAGCGTGTATAAGCCACACAAAAATCTTGTTTAATAAATACCCTCTTTCAAAAAAAAAAAAAAATAAAGTAAAAAACATAACATGAAGAGTTTGTTATATTTTTTTTTTTTTTTTGTAAAGGATGATCACTTTTGAATTGATGGAAGGAAAATTTTCCTAATGATAATTAACACATCTGATTTGCTAACTGAAACAAAAAAAAAAAAACAAAAAAAAAAAAAACTCTTCATTATTAAGAAACATTTCTAACTTTGTATTTTAGAACTTTTGTAAATAATTATACTTTGAAATAAATAAAATTCCTCGAGTTTTTCTTTATAAAAAAAAAAAAAAAAAACGCGTTTATTTTGGTTGCACACATAAATGTCAAAAGTGAGAAGGGAACCACATGTTTTCCCTATCCCCCTTTAACAAATAAGGAAAAAAAGGAGGGAGATTATCCAATTTTTTTTTTTTTTTTTGAACAACAGTCTCACTCGGAATATATATGTTGCTTTGTCTACTCAAAAAAAAAAAAAAAAAAAAAAAAAAAAAAATAAAAATATAAAAGTTTATTCAAAATAAAACCAAAACAATAAAGTGCTGATATTATTTCAATATGTATTGTTCATCGAAATGATTTCCAAAAATAGTGTATGCAGGTCCCCAAATACAATTGGCTTACGGGAATTTCATTAAAGCTACAAAATAAACATAAAAAGTGCAAAGTGTTTATATACACACCCCCTTTACTCCTAAACAAAATAGAAGAAAGATGAACTCCTCTTGTTTAACCCCCCTCTTTTCTTGCTACTATTTCTTTACTTTTTTTTTTTCTTGCAAAAAACTACTTTTTTCTTTTTTCTTACAAAAAAAAAAAAAAATGAAATTTATTTATCTTGCTTCCTTTATGTGTGCAGTGGCTCAGGTTACAGCACAATTGACTGCACCCACTCGAAATTATAATGTGACAAGTCCAGTACCCAACGGTCCCTATGTGATTGGACAGATCCTACCTTGTACATATCGTCTTTTCTCTGATGTGGATACCTCAGGTATAAAGAAAAAAAAAAAAAAAAAAAAAAAAGAGAGTTACTAATGATCTGTTTAGCTTTGAACCTTGAGATTGATTTAGAAGCCGCACCTCAAGGAGTCCAAGGAACTAACATCACCACGCTCCCTATTGCAACATCGGCTGACGTGTCCAAAACGGATGCATTTATTAAGCGTGAGGGCAATACAACTTATTATGAACATTCAATTAATTTCAGTATTCCGTCCACTGTTAAACCGGGCAATTATCGTGTGGTCTTGTTTGATAAATCGACGAATACCAGACTGTCGATCCCTATTGAAATTCGTCCAGCTGCCAGTTCGACCTCTGTCGGAGCAAAGGCCACGAGCACAAGTGTACCTGGAAGACCTATGACTCCTGGATCCATCTTTGCACAGGGTGCTGCCTCTTCTAGTATTCAAATACCTAAATTCTGGGTTTTGGGTGTAGTTGTTGTATTCGCATTGTCATTGTAGATTATTATATTCTTTATTATTAAAAAAAAAAAAAAAAAAAATATTAATGATATACACACTATAATTATACTCCCTCACAAAAATAAAGTTTTTTTTTTCTCTAAATACAACAAGGAGTTTCTCTTTTTTTTTTTTTATTTTTTTTTATTTTTTTTCTTGGTGGAATTCTTGAGCAAAAGATCCAGCTACGATCATTGGGAAAACAATGGTTGCATCTGCATAAACTTTCACCGAACGACTGTTGGCACGAATTTTCCCCCAAGAAACAGCTTCATCTGGACGTGCACCAGCATCACTACCATCGAATTCTTGACCAGTATTGATATAAACAGCATAATCAGCACCATTTCTCATCAAATTTGCATTACAAATATGATGCTTCACCACACCACCACCCAAGATCAACATACCCGTCTTTTTAGCAAATACTGCATGATTGTTCATGGATCGAATATCAGCAGCGATATCCACCACCAATCCAGGATTCTTGTAAGAATGAAAATAGATCATGTCTCCCAAGGATCCATCCGTGATCGCAGGACAATAGACGGGAATGTTATTCTTGTTTGTCCAATAATAAATACTCGATTCATCATTAATCTCTTGACCCAGACGAGCAATGATGGTCGAAGGTGTCCAGATCTTGTTCTCTTGCTTTTGTTCGAGCAACATGGCATCCAAAATAGGAATCGTCCAATCTTCAAATTTACAATAATTGTTATTGGGTACCAACAAGTTGCCGATACGGTTTAATCCCTTTTTACGAAGCTCGCTACCATCCAACGCGAAATCACCCAGAAAAGTAGGTGCTAGACATTTAATGAAATCCTCTTCTACACCTCCTGCTGTCGTGACAATCACATCTACCATCTTGTGTTGAACCAAAAAACGAATGATCTCTCGAAGTCCAGAGGAAACAAGGTTAGAAGTGTATCCCAAAAAGATTTTACACTTGGTTTCTTGACGTACTTTGGGATCCAAATATTCTTCTACTTCTTCGTCTGCAATAGGTTCATCACTTAAACGCCATCTTCTCTTTTTTTTTTTTTTTTAATTTTAATATTTGTAAAAAAAAAAAAAAAAAAAAAAAGTTTAATTTTACCATTTCTTTGACGATCTCAATGGCTTCACCTAAACTACTACCTTGATAACCAATGCGTTTATAAGCACCCAAGAGATCAGCAAGTGATAATTCTTTATTAAAATCAGGTCCTTGAATCAAGACAGAGCCTTCAGGCATCTCTTCAGATTCCACAAAGACGGCATTGAAAGCATTGGTTTGTTGATCTTTTGACATTACAAGTTTGTTGTAGAGATTTTTTTTTTTTTTTTTGAGAGTTAAATAGTCACTCTTCGGAGTAGAAAAAAAAAGTTGAATGTTTTTTTTTTTTTTTTTTTTTTACAAGTCGTAAGTTATACCCAAAAAGAGAGCAATAAGAGTTATAAGAGTATATAAAGTTAAGCATCCGTGTAGAATAGTATGTATAGTTTGTAAGTGGGCAAGAGAGAAAAAGATATAGGAGTTTAAATCTGAGAGAAAGGAGGGAACCTACATCTGAGAAATAAACGTTTTTTTTTTTTTTTTTTTTTTTTTTTTTTTTGTTACTGAACAATGTCTCTCCTTGATGTTTTATTTTAAATGGGTTTAAAGTTTATATCCGCAGCATATACCGAATATAAGGTTTGATGGTTGATTAAAAGGAACATGGTTTTATCACAGGTTTTTTTTTTATTGTTTATTTACAGCCTAAAAAATAAAATAAAATAAAAATTCATTGGATTAGATTGAATTATGCAGCTACCCATTTCCATATTAAGATTGCTTTTCTTTCATTTTTGAATATCACAAGACATGCTGTTGGTAAGCTCATTACATGAATGTGCCATTTGAGAATTACACCGCTTTTATATATATAAATCTAAATAATTCTGAGGGACAACTTTTCTCTTTTTTTTTTTTTTTTTTTTTTTTTTTTCTATCTAAAAAAAAAAAAAAATGCCTATTTTGAGAACTAAAATCAAAGGTCCAACTGTTGTAAAGAAAGTCCCTGAAGATCTTACTGTAATTTTCTACAAACATAACTCATCAACTGACTCCTCTTTATTTTTTATTTTTTATTTTTTTAGTATGAGTCTATGATCATAGCTGCTATTAATGCATTAAAGGAGCGTAAGGGTAGCTCATGTTCTGCAGTAAAAAAAAAAAATATATCATGGCAAACTACGACGTCACTCCCGGCAGACATTTTGATTCTCAAATATCTACTGCTTTTATGCGTGGTCAATCAAAAGAAATATTCTCTTTCCCTAAAGGTACCCGATTCTTTACAATGTATATATACTAATCATCATCATCATCATAATAACAATCTAGGTTTATCTGGAACCATCAAGCTGGTTAAGCTCGAAAAATCTTTTGAAGAAGTTATCAAAGATGAAGAAGAAAAGAAGGTTGTTAAAGATGTTACTGTAAAGCCTCGTACCCGTACAAACAGACATCTTCGTAAGAGTAAGAGAGTTATTTCCAAGAAGCCAGCTGTTAGAGAAATTAAGAAACGCATAAGAATGACTGCAACAGCAAAGAAAGCTAGAGCAAAGTTACCTGAAGAGGTGACAGTAAATATTGAAAAGAAACCTACAGCAAAGAAATCTACGAGTTCTGAAAAGAAACCTACGGCAAAGAAAATAATTGAAAAGGTTAATATCAAGGCTCCTAAGTTGACAAAAAGACAAGCTGATATGAAAAAAAAAAAAAAAAAAAAAAAGATCTGCTTCTAATTCGTAAATCAAATCAATTGAATAATAAAAAACTGAAACAAATTTTTATAGTTTTTTTTTTTTTTTTTTTTTTTTTTTTTTTTTTTAAAGATCAACAAAGAAAGACCATCTTCCTTCTTGTAAACCTTTTGCAGTATCTTCCAACAAAATCTCTCTTCTTGATTTGACATACACTGTCTTGTCTAGTACAGCCTGTCTTAGTTTGGCAATCTTCTCTGGGTCTGAATCCAATGGTTTTTCCAAAAGTTCACTCAATTGTTCAGTGGCCATTTCCAAATCTCTTTGATTATCCTAATAAATGTTATTTTCACAGCTATTCAATGAGGGTTTTCTTGCCTCAAATAACTCAGTTTGGTTTGTTTTTGAAAGATAAAAAGCAAATGCATATGTCCATTTCAAAGTAGTTCTACACTGTACGGTAACATCAACCGCCTTTTTAAGAAACTGTACTTCAATCCATGACAGATCGCTTGTTTTCTGTATTTCTTCCATCTTTTTTTCTGTGTTTTGGTATAATTCTTGGTCCAATTTGGCAGAATGCTCATGGTTTGCAAATCGGTTATAATACTAAATCAATGATATAAGGAATAAAGTAATAACAATAATTATAGGTTTACATGAAGGTATCTTTCCAAGCTCATTCTGGAACGCGTCTGATTATTTTGAGTCTGTTCACTACTGTTTTCATCGAATCTGTTGCAAGTATACCAAGAGGTACCATGTTCTGACCAAGGTCCCATGCAGACCCAACAAAACTCATGTTTACACTTTCTGCAAGTCATATGATTACAACCTCCATTTTTTTCAATGGTCGAGTGACACTTGCCACATTCTTTTGTATTGGCAGATATCCAGTTTGCCGTCTCCGAATCATCCGCACACTTTTTCAACCACTTGCTCACCAACGAACAAATACAGGGCTGATGATCATTGAGCGTGCATCCAAAACAAAACCGATGCTGGCATTCACATCTAACGGTGGGCACAAACGAAACAAGAGAGGTGCTAGGCACAGCGCATTCGATGGCATATTCACAATCGGGGGCCGGGCACCATTTCAAGAAATCATGATCGTCCACAAAGGTTCTGTTGAGCAACTCTCGGTATTTTTTCAAGCCGACTGCATCCATCAGAAGCTCGACCGTCTTTTGATCCACGATCAGCTGACAGTCGCTTTCGGGACATTCAATTCTCCTGCTCTCGCCCTCTCCAATCTTTTGTTGAACGTATTGTTTATAACAGGCTTGGCAAAACCGATGGTCACATGATAAACCGATACTTTGATCGACTTGGTCGCAACAAATATCACAAATGAAATCATTTTCTTGTTGTTGTTGTTGTTGTCTTTGTTGAGACAAGGAAAGGCCTGATTGCTTTATTACTTTTTCGGGAGAGTCCATATACTGTTCAAATAATCTTTCCTTATTCCAACGAAAGTGACGCAAGAGAGTGGCTGAATCTTGGTTGGAAAGACCAAGAATGGTAGATACTTGACTTATCTCGCCGTCTTGTTTGGCCTTTAGGTTATTGGGGCTCAATACTTGATATTCTGTTTTATATGTTTTTTTTGGTTGGGTTTCTGGGAAAATATCATCTTCTTCAAAGTCTTGAGGAGGGAAAAGTTAGTTTCTAACATACTTTATAATAGTGTAAGTTGTATGAACTAATCATTAAAAAAAAAAAACTTACAGGTTATGGTTCATTTACCACTCATTGAATTAGCAAAGTCAGAATCGTCCTGGTTCTGTTTAAATGTCAAAAAAAAAAAAACTAAAAGTTATTGTACCATGAATTCATCTTCAAAATCACTATTGGAATTCATTTTCTTAAAGAAAAAAAAAAGAAAAAAAAAAAAAAAAACAACTTACAATGCCCTGTCTTCCATTTATTTTCCCCGTCCACCAATCATTTTGAGTGTTTGTCTTTTTGACAATGCTAATGATATCATCCTTTTGGAATGGCAAATCACCTTGTTGTTCACCTTTGAAATTGAAAAGAGCTCTTGCTCTTGGCTCATAGTTTTGTTCAGTATAAGGCACCACATCCATCCTTGGACTGTCTGATCTTTCATAATTTAATAATCGGTCGTCCCTTAGAGATGGGTTATATCCTGTCTTGGCCATCTGATGAACAGCACCCCGACTAAACGATCGATTCAAGTCCCCTCTTTGATCTAGTAACTCCTCGCTCGGTCGATAACTGCTCTGTCGATAATTTTCGTTCTGTCCATATGAGTTCCTAAAGGTATCGTTCTGTCCATATGAGTTCCTAAAGGTATCGTTCTGTCCATATGAATCACTCTGCGTATAACCATCACGATCCATGAATGCAAATCTTGCATCTGTTTGTGGAATAAATTTAATTTTCAGTGCCTCATAAAGCACTTCGGCCATCGCTGGTGGTGGTATTGTTCCATTTAATAAATCTCTGGCTTTGACTTTATGTCCATACATTTTCTTATTGGCGTCAAATCGTTCGACAATTACTGAACCTTCAAGTGAAACACCTGCAAAGAGTCCACGCGTTTTGCTATAAGAATATACTGCAGCTACTGTTCGATAAGAAGCTGTACCCGAAGCTTCTGCGTTACGACCTACAGGACCAGCAGCCACTTGATCATTTATGAGTATTTTTTTTTTTTCTCGCAACTTTTTTTCTTTTTCTTTTTTTTTTTTTTATATGTTACCAGAAATGTTGCCACCTAAAGTAATTGAACCATGATCCATAAATGTTTTTACTGCCGCTTGATTATTTAATACCATAATGAAATCTGTCAATTCTGCGCCTATTTTTTTTTTTTTTAGTTTTTCTTTTTTTTTGTATAAATAAATTCTTACCCACTTGACCACCGAATCCCATTCCACCAGTCATGATAGCAGAAGGAGCAGACCATGCTATATGAATGATTAAGATATCTGTTGTCTAGTATAAAAAAAAAAAAAAATAACGTACATCCATCTGGTAACCTATAAAAATTAATTTTAGAGAAAATGCCAAAATAGGGATTTTTTCTTTCTTCTTTTTCTTTTCTACCTTGAGACCACCAAACCTGAACCAGCCCGACCTGAAAATACAAATCCTGCTTTTAATACGGTAAAGATGGCCAATCCTTTTGCATTTGCTAATATATTGGGTGGAATAAAACTATCTAGACCATTTCCTTCATCTATATTATTAAGGTTTAATATGTTTATATATATATTTTGGGAGGGTGTTTTACCTTTAAAACTATTCAATATTCTTGCCGCTTTTCGACATTCAGCTAAAAATCATTAGATGTACTTGGTCATTTTATAGTTCTTACAAGCTAAACTAGAAGGAAGTGGAGAGTTAATATGCATCTTCTTTTTTTAAAAAAAAAAACAAAAAGAAAAAAAAGAGAAAAAGACGAGTTTCAAAAAAAAAAAAAAAAAAACGGCCTTTAAAATCAATCTAAACGCACTGACTCTTTTTTTTTAAGGCAAAGAAATCCTTGTTTTCCTTGGTATTAAAAGCTCTTTCTTTTTTTAACCGCCAAGAAAAATTCACATGTCATTTATTAAAAAAAAAAAAAAAAACGGATTGAGAAATGACTTTGTACTCAAGGATGATCTTCTTTTTTAGCTATTTTCTTTATTCTAAAAAAAAAAAAAAAGCTCTTAAAAAAACCAAGCTAAAATCTATTTTTTCGCATACCTATGATGTTTTACTTTTGAAAAAAAAAAAAAAAAAAAAAAATAGTTAGGCTGACTTTTATGAAGATAAGATCTCAATCTTTTTTTTTTGGGTAGTCTTTTTGCATTAGAAATTAGCGCGCTATCATTGGCTATACTTTTGGAGGTAAAATATACTTTATAAAGTGATCCACATCAAGTCTAGACTTTACACAGGACGTCTCGATAATGGCGAAAATAAGTTCTAGGATGTTCCAGGAAGGCTATTTACTATCACTCTGAACAAGAAAGAATATCATCCTCCCATCTACATCCATTTTTCACAAAAGACCAATTTTATTGTTATTAAAATAAAGAGAAGAACGCAAACAAATATCCTTTCTTGTTTTGGTCTGATAGACAGAACACAATTTCATAACTGACCTGTAATTTACAGGTTCTCTTATGTGACACAAGATCCAGACATTTCAATAATACAAGTGCGGATAAATATTATGTTTTTTTTTTTTTATAAGGACTAGCGTTCGAAGGTTGCAACCACCATTTTAACCGTTTCTTGTAGTTCCGGTTAAATAATAGTCAAATCGGTTATAGGCTAAATGCAGATCGGATACGAGTCAATGGTTTTCAAGGTATATACAATTCAAAAAAAAAAAAAACTACTTGCTTTGCTCTGGAGAAAGCACGGCGTAGTTTCTCACCAATCCCTGTACTGATTGCATCCAGTGCATTTAACAGTCTTTCAAAAGTCATCTTCCATCTGGTAAAGGTTGACTTGTCTTGAAGCAAGTCTTTTCATATGCCTCAAGGAAGTCCTTACGTTAGGCCTAAGAAAAGTCAATGACAACACCCATGAATCTCTCGAATTTAATTTCGAAATACTTTGTAAAGTACCCTGTTTATAACCCATTAAACTCTTTTTCAATCTTGCCAAACTCACCATCCCTTGGCTTCTCTTTGACGCGTTAATTTCATACTTTACGCGGTCTTTGTTACTTAAAATTTTGTTTAATAAATCACTAAAGGGTTCAACAACTTCCCCCCCCCCCCCCCCGGTTTTGATCAGATATACCAGCTACAGCAACCTTTGAGGTGACCGATAGATCTTATAGTTATAATTTCCGACATATTTCACGGTACACTCGTCGCTTTTAAACTCAAAGTTGACTTTAGCTTTGTACCCTCTATGGGATAAATGTTTCTTCTATCAATTTGAAACTGGAAGCAGATCTAATATCAAGACCGAAAAACCGACATTCTGAGTTTGTACAACAAACTGAACAAAGACATTCCTTAAAGTGAACGCGTCTGTTATCTTTGGTGGTTTTTATATTCATTGTGTATAATGACCAACCAATATCCAAAGTAAAATCAACATAATTTTTTATTTTATTTTATTACTATTATTTCAATACAATAACGAATACGATAAGTTTCTTTAATCGTTCCAACAAGAAAAAGGGTCTTGAAATAAATAATAGGTATCATTTTTTATGTGAAAAAAAAAAAAATGGATTTATTATATATGGTGGCTTAGCTCACAGTTTTTAAAAATCTAATAACCATTACCTTTGTATTCTTTATGAATTCATCAAATAAAAAAAATATTTTGGAAAGTCTACCTTTGGAATTGATTATAAGAATTGGAGGACTTCTCAATGAAAGAACGCGAACTAATCTAGCGCTCACAAGTAAATCACTGTTTCAAGCTTTTACATACGCCAGCGACGAATTACATCCGTTAAAAGATAGCATATCAATAATCGATTTATACAAGGTTAAGCACGTGCTTATCGAAAACAGGCACTATCAACAAAGACTTGTAAACCATGTCCTCAATAATGCACCAAACCTTGAAATTCTTTACTTCACACAACGTAAAACGTTCCACGTTGAATTCATCCGATTATTCCTCAATGTCAGAAAAGACAAACTGTTAACTTACATTGTACCTGAAGACTCAGTAGCTCGATTCCAAATTTTAACTGAATATAAGAATCTCAGTAATATTACTATCTCTTCAAAATCAAATCCAGAGTTAGCTGTTGCTGATGATACTATTGTTACACCAGAGCACATCAATAGGCACATACAAATGATAAAGCGTGACATGAAACGAAGTTTTTTTTACACTGATAAAGAGAAGGTGAAATTTAAAACGGAGCTCTCACACCAATTACCTCTCTTCTGCAATCAGCTATTTCAAACCAAAAATTACACATTATTATCAATGAAAAGCTTTGATGAAAAGCTAATGGATAAAGAAACTAAACTGAATTTGTCTCAAGCCAAACAATTGGTAAAGGAAGTGGGTCCTGCTTTTGTGGAGTCTGTTATAATATTACAAGAATACTGGTTTTTAGTAACCAGCTTTTCCGTATTTATCCACGATCCTAATCGTGTGGACGATTGCGCAGATAAGTCAAGGTTCCCTTACCAAAATAACCCAGTGGCATTTGTTCAAAGAAAAACGAATTATGGAAAGTCATCTTTTGAACTTGTTTTTAGGATTGGCTACGTTGAAGTTTTGGCCAACAGCGGGTTTATTGGTTCAAAAAGTTCAACAAAATTGACACCATTTGTCGGTTCAGCTCTACAACAGTTACCTGACATAATTTCTACAAGTATTGAGACTTCAATGACCGAATGCATCTTCATTAATAAAGCACAACAAAGCTACGAAACTGGAAATCGAATCATCAATCAGTACTACAAAGATACCTCAACTCTTTCATGGCAATTTTATAGTTCAAGATTTAGTGAAGATGGTTTTAAGCCACTCAACCCATTGTACTTTGATACTAAACGCGTCTGGCTTGATGCTGCTTCGCTAATTATTAGGACATACGCTTTACAAAGAGTGGATATTGATGATATAAAAAGAGCTTTAGATATGATCAAACAAATAAAAAAGCCGGTAAAACCAAGGCGCTACCAGCAGTTGATCAACCAATACTTGATAGCCATTGAATCCCACGAGCAATTACAACAAACTATCTTTGATAAAAGTAAAGAAGGAACTTTTAGAATTAAAAATGATTTAATTTGCATCTATAACGAAGTACTATCATCTGGTATTAAGCTGGAAAATAAAAAGATTGCAGATATGGCTGTAAAGAAGTACGAATTTAAAAAAATTGACTTATTTGATTAATTAAAGAATGACTACTGGTAGTTTTTTTTTTTTTTTTTTTTTTTTTTTTTTTTTTTTGTGGCCTTTTTATTCATTTATTGAAAGATTCTCTCTGTTTTAAAATATTCGTTAGTCTTCATGACTTCTTGAAAATCACTTGACAATGCAACAATCAAGGATTAAGCATTTGGATCAAAACAAAATATATTATTTAGTGAATCAAAACCTTTATTTTTAATAAGTTAAATACAAAAACCAGTAGTTTCCATATTTATAGCTTCTCCTAGTTCTCATCATAAAAAAGAAATGATGATTAACAGGATCAACCACGAGAAGGTGGAAGCTTATCTGATCCCAAAAAAAAAAAAAAAATTAACACCTTTTTGCAAAATAACTTCCAAAGCCACATTATAATGCTCAGGACTATGGTCTAAGGTTATACGGGCTAAACCGCGTACAATAAAGCGCTGTGTATGAACCGCCTCCATAGCCGAAGAAGAAGAAGAAGAAAAAAAAAAAAATTAATTGAGATATGCACTATTATCGGGATTGGAAGTTCTAGTTACGTCATCATGCAACTGAATATTTTGGAACATATGATCAGTATTAATATTCTTTATGTTCTCTGTCTAAGATAATTGTTTAAAATAAAGATTGTGTAAACTATAGTGTAACTTAACAAGAAAACAAGGTAGATATAGAAGTTTTTTTTTTTTTTTTTAAAAAAAAAAAAGAGTCAGAGTAATGCTGCTGTGTTACGCTGTGTTTTTGTGCTATTTCGATAATTTGGTGATTTGAACAAATCATAATTTTCACTGGTTTAAAAAAAGAGTCTGATTTTGTACAATTCGATTTATAACTGCTACCATTTCAAATGTCTTATCTTTAAAAGTTAAAGAAACATCGAGAAAAGCATTAACGTTAAAAGGGAAAACGAGAGAAAGTTTACAGAAAGTACCAGTGCATGTTACAGCCTTTCAAAAACCGTCTTTTATCTGGTAAAGGTTGACTTGTCTCGAGTATTTGAGGATACTGTTAGAGCTAGCATAGAAACTTAGAACATAGAAGAATACGTATCAAATTATTACACTTACAACTTTCAGAGCTATTGCAAACATTATGTTATTATTGTTTGAGATAGAAGAATATCACTGACACTTTAAACTTTAGTAGCATAACGAAAAATTCTTTCCGATAATATAAAAGCTAAACAAGAGAACAGCCCCAGTTCAGTGCGTCATGTTGAGTAAAAAAAAAAGAAAAAAAAAAACATCATTTCCAATTTTTTTCTGCTTTGAAATGGGGAGAACAGTCCTAATCCTACTATAGGGTGCGCCTTTTTTTTCAGATCAAGTAATAATGGTCTCCTTTTCTAATCGTTTCGTTTCATACAATGTTTCGTGGCAATACCCAATGGAAACTGGGATGAATACAAGAACCAAGACAAACGTATTTTTTTTTTTTTGACCGAGTATATCAGTTTAACATATATAATCAAAAGTGTAAAAAAAAATCATAATTGATGCATATTTTATAAACATCATCCAAACAACTCCCCCGCTTTCCTTCATGATTTAGTGCTATTCCATTTTTTAGTTTTGACCTTTTGCTCTTTCATAGTATTTTGCAAAAAAAAAAAAAAAAAAACCATGTGAGCGGCCGCCACAACTATATGTCGGTGAATACACCATGTTAGTCATAACACGTGTTACGCCACCTAAGAAAGGTAACATAAATTTGAACGAGGCGAGTGTCATGAGAGGCGTAAATTCTCCATACGGCTATGGCTGTTAGGTAAACAGTTCAATTACATAAATAAATTGATGATAATTAAGATTTCGACTATCTAGGTTTTAATACACGTTTTTTTTTTTAAAAAAAAAATCAAAAGTAAAAACAAGGTTTTCTTGTATTTCTTGGTCCCACACATTATGAGGAAAAAAAAAAAATGTTAAAACTTAAAAACATAGTGATTTATTCGTCACACATTATAATAGTTTATCTGTTTACAATATGATCTTAGAAATTTAAGGTTTGAAAATCACTTTTAACTATCAACAGAAATTAACAATAAAGAGAAAAGTGGCGTACCTGATGTAACTTGCTAAGCAAAAAGTTCAGTGTAACAGGCTCTTTTGTTCTTATTCGAGACATGCTCGTGTTCAAGAAAAGAATCAAAGTAATTCTCTTCTTTTCTTTCTTTTAGTTGCCAAGAAATTTTGGTATGACACTTGCGGTTGTACTGACCTGGTTGTGCAAAGTTTGGATTTTCACTTTTTGTTTGAAATGAAAGAGAAAAAAAGGGCGGCGATTACATAGCAGAAATTAAAAAAAATTCAATTATTAAACACTCGGCTTTTTTTTTATTATCTCTTCTTTTGTTTTAAACAAACATTCAAAGAGTAGTGTAAAAATGGAAGAAGCTAGTTGTCCTTCTGATCCCGGTTTGTCCTCTTATGTAGAATTGTATGAAAAAAAAAAAAATTAAAGTTTCAAAAATCATTTATTGTTTGACATTAGTACAGGACAAGATTGGAAAATATTAACAGAAGATAAGACAGCCACTTGGTATATTATAGGCTTATTGGTTTGTTTATTGTTTTTGCTTGTAACATGGTTCATAGCATTAACAACACTATTCGAAAATATACAGAATTATTAGTAATTATTGCCTCTCTTCTTTATTGTTTATAAGTCTACTTACATTCATTTTATAGCAATCCTGAAATACAACGACAAAAATTACGAGTGATACTATTTCCGCCTGTTTATGCAACACTTTCTTGGTTTTCTTACTTGCGTTATGACTATGCAACAACAATCATGTTTTTTGCGACATGCTTTGAATCATTTGCGGTTTTCAATTTGTATGCTTGTTTACAGTCCTATCTTGATCCTTTTAGAGAGGAACTTAGTGGGATGAAGGAATCTAAAGACGTAAAAATTATGTTTGTCAAAAAGTTTCACTTGTAAGAGTTTTTTTTTTATCATAACCTCATACTTAAAAAAAAAAAACCCCCCAATTAGAAACTCAAAGTGGGGAATGCATTATAGAATTATTACCGATATTTTAGTTTTACAATATCCCATTTGGTTAGTGAAAAAAAAAAAAGTTCATATAAAATTGACTCGGTATTGACCTCATTCTTATTTTTAGGGCTCTTATTAATGCTTTTGTATCCATTTTCACTAAATTAAAGGGTGTCTACTGTGAAGGCATGTACAATTTCAAAGGAGCTTATGTTTATTTGACCATAATCGACTTTATTTCTCTTTCAATTATTCTCGGAGCACTTTTTACTTATTTGGATATATACGGCGAAGAATGGAAACGAGGAAATATTAGAGCACACGGCATGTTTTGGTGCGTTAAAGGTCCTATTATGGTTTTGTTCTACTTTGGCGAAATCTTGTTGACCTTCCTTACTACAATCAAAGTCATTAAAGGTGTAGAAGGTGTAGATGGAGGTAATTTTTGGTCAGTCGATGCAATCAAGAATGCTATTTATGTTACTCTCATTTGCTTTGTCATGCTTGTAGTCAGTGGGATGATGGCCAGGTTTTTTAGTCCACAGGATAATATTGACGCCGCTATAAGTTCAGGGGAAATGAAAAAGCCAAATGCTTTGGCTGCTTTTTCGGATGCCTATATAGTTTACATACCCGAATTTTTTTACAAGACATTATGTTGTGGCGCAGATTCCTATAGATTAATGAAGAAGCGCAAACAGTTAAAGAAAAGACGAGATAATTTTAAAAAAATGTCGGTAAATGACACCAGTAGCTTGTTTAGATCAAACTCTATGCATACAATTCAAGAAATGACTGTGCCTCAAAATGCTCATATAAACTCTTAATATTTATGCCCTCTTTTACATGAAAAAAAAAAATAATACTAAATATTTACAGTTTTAACTTGTACGAATATAAATTTTTATAAAATTATCTTTTTATAGAACGATTTTTATAATAAAAATAAAAACAAGATAAAAATTTAAGGTTGTTCAGTATGATACACCAAAGACTTCACGATTATATACATATGTTTTTTCTCGTTTTTTGATCCAAAAAGTAATTGAACAGCTGTAAATAGGGCTGACATCTCGAATGCGTCCTTTGAACCAGAGTGAGCGTTTATTATGCTAAATAAGACCAAATCATTGGACATGTTGTTTATAAAAACAAACTAGTTTTTGAAACGCATCTGCATCAAGATATCACAGGATCATTGCAAAAAAAAAAAAAAAAAAAAAAAAAAAAAAAAAAAAAAAAAAAAAACTTCATATACTGATATTTCTTTTTTATATTTAGATTGATGTTAAAGGCCTAGACTTCTCTCAATTAAAAAAAAATTAAAGAGCGTTTGTATAGTTAGCTTCAGGTTTTGTTATATTGTTGGTGAATCGGTCAGATATAACAAAATCGATATATATATAGCAAGACAAATGAGAGAAAATAACTGGAATTTATACGGAAACCAATAATTTTTTTATTGTTTTTATGATGTTTAGCTATAGGTTGTCTTAATATATACAAGTAAAATTTCAAATATATGATTTACGTTTATATTTTTCATCATTAGAGCAGTTGTAATGAAATACTTTCAGATAACTACATTCACAAAATATAACGAAATTAGCCATAAAAAATAGGTAGTTGACTGTACCAAACCCCCTCCCATTTTTTTAAGAACAACAAGCTATTGTTTTAATTATTTGCCTTTTTTTTTTACGGATCAAGTCAATTAGTATCAACTATACCAGTACTGTTTTTGTCTTTAAAAAGACTACACGAAAAGTACCCATAAGAAGACATTCAGGTTCAAAGACGATATATCAGATACATAGTCTTTCTTTTTGTCGAAAATTGAATTAGCTCAGAGAATATGATTCAGTTCATCTTAATCTGTTTTTGATAAAACCTTATGTTTGTCAACCAAAAAAAAAAGGGGGGGGGTGGCGCACGTATCTCATGAATTATTATTAACTTCCATTTTTGCTTGCGTATAGTTTGAAACATGTTACACTGTTCCGAAAATAAGAAACGTTACAAAAAACCTCCAATTGCTTCATAGTTGCGACCAAAGTGTATATCATCTATGTTAATTTGACGTGTCAATGTAATATTTTTATTAACTATGATTTAAACAACTTTTTAAGAGCATAGTTTATTTGGTAAGGGGTCTTGACTCAAAAAATCCTTCAATTTACATGCAAGTTCCTGGTATTCGTAAGTTGAGCACAAAGCAAAAAAAAAAAAAAAAAAAAAAAAGAAGTGTATCTTATAAAAAAAAAAACTAACATGCTCAAGAATACAGTACATTTTCATGGAGCTGTAACAAGAATACGTAATATTCGTGGTTTCTAACAGTACAACCAGATACGGTTAATTCTTGTGTTTTTGTCAAATCTAAAAGATTCACTTTTGTCCAGATCTACTATAAACACAGATATCATAGTTATAGATCCTTTTTGCAGCAATACCAGTAGTAATATAAGATGAAGGTGCGTTGAACGAATGTTTTATGCTAAATAAATGTGGTAGACATTATGCTGACATTACAGCACATAATCAAATACAAAAAGAAATACTAATAAAACACGTAAATCGTCACCATAACAATTCCCTAAATATTAATTACATTGGAACATGTAACGATACCGATGTTTTAAACGCAATTCTTACAAATTAAATTTCGTAGTTTTCTCCTTAATTCTAGATTTACTACGAATCCTATCTTGAACATAACTGAAGACAAAGACAAAATCAGGAGTATCACAAACAGCTATCTTTCACGAAACACTATCTTGTATTGGAAGCATGAGCTTGCTTTGAAGGAATTAATTGACAAAAACCAATTGATGGAGCCTACTGAAAAAAATATGAAAGAACTTGGAAACATGTATTTGCAAGAGGCGTCTATCGTTTATGAATCTAGACATGAAGGATGTACTACTGAAGAGAGCAGTAAGGTTGATATACTTGATAATGATAGTTTTTTCAAGATACGCACCCCTCCTCAAATTCAAAAGTCACTACGTCTTGCTACTTGTCGTGTTTGGTCATTCATTGTATCTTTATTTATTATATTTTACGTCAGACTCTGTAATTAAGAGTCAGATTATATATATTTGGATTCTTTCTCCAATTTAATAGTTCTTTTCCTTTTAGACTTAATAAAGATAGTAATTGGTAGCTATTAACTCTTCCTGTCTCTACATAATAAGCACAAATATCACAGTGTTTATTCAGTACAGGCCTTAAATGATGCAATTGATAATCGCATTTCGTCAGCTGAAAACTCAAACATCCAATGATCAGGAAGATAATGTTGAACTCAGACATTACCAAACCCTACTATTGATGAACGAATGATATTTCTTTGCGACAAGTTTGGTAACCAAGGCCATCTCGATTTCACCACTACTACTATAACTAAGAGATTTGGAATATTTATTAAAAATTTTGGGCTGAAGCTTCAACTCACTCTGACTCGTAAAGAAAGGGACGTACTTCTTGAAATCTCCTGATGTACTGACTTCACAAGTATGAACAAACTTCTTGCAAAATTATACAGTGTCATGGATATGAATTCAATGTGCTGTTACATCCGCTTGGCACTTTCCAACATGGCCGAAATCTGGTTTTCGGACGGTCTTGTCACTGCTGATCATAATGAGTCCTGGTACCGCACTGTTTTATCCTAAGATTATAATAAAAGGGTCGGTAGATGATGACAGGACTTTATCAAAGATCAGGTGGTCTTCATTGCATGAATAATACAACCCTTTATATACTTCTTGATTGCTTTTGTCCTACTAAGACTTCCCGTCTTAGTTACTATTTATGTACAAAGGGAGATTGTACATCTTATATATTACAAGTTGAGGTCTGCGTCTACAAACTCTTACCTATCTGTAATATGCAATCCTTATATATCATTCTAATAGATATTCGATTATATTGATCATGGATACAACACGCACACATGTTTATGACCCAGTTTTTGATAATGCGTTCATTTATGACAAGACCTTCATCACCAAACGAGCTGACTGTATTCCAAATATTACGAGGGAATTTGATGATATCGCCAATCAGTGTGTTGATTTTATTTTAAGCAATCTGAATGATGATACTGACTATCTTTTGGCAGAGGAAAAACCAGAATTCAATGGCGTCAAAAAAGATATTGGTAAGGGAAAGACCCTTCAAATGGCGATGCTACGCAAGTGGACACAATGTGTTGGCAAAAGCAGGATCTTCAACGTAGAGGCAATTACTTGCCAGTGGCAAGGTGTCAAGCTGCAAATAATTGGAACTAAGTATGTTTCTCAGAACCATTCAATTAGCTACAATAAGGAGATCTTTTTTGTACCGAAGATTGTGAATAACTTAGCGTCTTTCGCTCAAACTCTGGCTGCTGTCTTGTTTCTTGAAACGTCTGGTGTACTTAAATTATCATAAGATCAATATTATCCTCAAAACAAAAAGACGACATGATGTAGAGTTTATGCACTTTCAGAGATGTGATACAGATGATGATATTCTTCTTCGCTCAGATAGCACCACTGGGTATGATAGCAGTAACAACGAGCAAATTGTCGACTTTGACTTAGAGGAAGACACCACAATAGCTCTTCAAAATATCAAACACGACGATGGTATTGTAACTGTCAAAGATTGGGAAGGGTTTTGTGGTAAAGAGTAGTTAATAGAAAAAGAAAGTCATCTTAAAATTAGTTTTTAATAAACAAATAAATTTGATATGTCTTCACTTTAAAAATTTGAATGATAAACGAAGCATTTGAATGGACTACCAATGTTGACGAAACGAAGGCTGAAAATGTGATATATGCTCTCCGAGCCACGCTTTATGTTCCTTATTTGATAATAATAATTTTTTTTTTTTACTTTTCTTCCCTGTATCTCCTAAGTTAAGCGATAATATTCAATTATTATCATCAAATAAGGAACATAAAGCGTGGCTCGGAGAGCATATATCACATTTTCAGCCTTCGTTTCGTCAACATTGGTATTGGTTGTCGTACTTAAGCAAATCCCAGTTCACTCCAATGTGATACGCTTTTCCGGACTAGAAAAAATCGAATTGTTAATTGCTGTACTGGTGGATGTTTATGAAGATGACTTGTAGTAGAAATTTTCAAATACTCACTCAAAATAATGATTTTTTCAAACAAAAAAAAAAAAAAAATTTTTTTATTAGAAATAGTTTTTGCTTTTTATGTCTCATCCTTATTGTCGTAGTCTTCCTCTTCCTCCTCCTCCTCCTCCTCCTCCTCCTCCTCTTCATCTTCTTCCGCTTTCCTTCCCTCAACTTCTTCTATTTCTTCGTCATCGTCGACTTCTTCCTCTTCTTCACTGTCTTCATATTCTCTTTCTTCGTAATCTTCTTCGGATTTAACTGATCCCTCTTCATCTTCAATTTGAACTTGGACTTCAATCTTTTTTTTATGTTTATTTTGGATATCCTCTTTATTTTCCTCTTCGTTCTTTTTAGTTTTTTCAATTTCTTCATCTCCTCCCTCTTCTTGATCCATCTCACTATTCAATCGATTGCTGAAGCGTGTTCTTTTTGTTGCAGGAGGAGGAGTGGAAAAATTTTGTGAATCTTCTGACTCACTATCGCTGCTTGTATCGGCCAAAAAATCATCATAGTTATAATTGACTTTTTCTCTTGGTCTTTTTTGAGATCGTGTCTGTACTGGCTCTGCTATTATATCTGCAGCAACGGTAGCTTGACATTCAATATATGCTAACCGCTCCAGCTTCCTCCTTTCTCGATCTGCTATAGGACAGATGGTCTTAATAATATATTTCGATAATTCCCTTTCTGACGAGTTATTCTTGGATAATGTTTCTGCAAATTCTTTTAATTCATCCTTATCCTTACACACTATCAGAATTGTAAGCCAGGCCTCTCTTTAAGAATGTATATATTACCTCTTTCCCAGGCTTTTTTATTGGCAGATTCTTTCCAAAGATATGCCGATTTGCCAAATTGCCAATATGTGTTCTTGCTTTTATCTTTACCCACTGGGGATAAGATTGAGGGATTATTTCCTTTTGATTTGTGATAGTCAATGATTGATCGGACCGCTTGACTATCTTGAAGTTGCCATTCAATCATAGAATACAATAGTTGTAACTTGTATGTGTTAATTGTATAGCAGATCCAATATGTGTATTTTTTTTTTTTTTTTTTTTTTTTTTTTTTTTTTTTACTTTTAAATCCACTGGTAAAGTATAAAATTTTTGATTTTTTAAAGGATTTTTTTCTAGCTTTATATCTAACGTTTTCATCTTTTCCGTTACAACATCACATAGTGTTTTGGCAAATGATCTATACAATAACGCGATCCTCAAGGTGAGATTCATAAGATTACGACACTGCTTTTTTTTCTTTCTTTTTACTCTATGGGATATTTTCTATTAAATATATTTCCAAGGCTTGAGCAAACTAACGAATGAACAAGTTTACTTTCTTCTTTTTGAATTTCTGTTTCTAATTGCTATAAATGCATGTCAACTTTTTGATAACTTTTATGCTCCTTACACTAGGTGTAAATTCAGGTAATTTAAAGAAATTAGGCGCGATCTCCTGTTCAGCATTAAACACTGTAGCAAAAGCATGAATAAAGGCAAGTTTCCACTGTTGGCATGATGAGAATTCCATTTTTTTTTTTAAAAAAAGAGTAAAACGCAAAAAAAAAACCGTTCCTGTCATTCTTTTGTTACTCAGATTTCCAAAAAAAATAAAAAAATAAAATAAAATAAAAAAAGTCTCAAGGGACATTTTTTCCCTCTCTTCCTCCTGAAGTGACCAATGAACAAGATAAACCCTCTTTTTCTACATTTTTCTCCTTTTTCACTCCCAGATTTCCTTTAAAGGTTGCATTGTTTTAGAAAAAAACACATTGTTTCAAAATAAAATAGCATGGAGAGACTTTCTCCTTCTATCGACCTAATAAAACGTTTCAAAATACTCACACAATTTTTCATTTGAGATATTATAGAATTAAAAATAGGATCGATTAGTATCCTTTATAGCTCCCTTTACTAAAAAAAAAAAAAAAAAAATACACACACATCTCCTTTCTCGTTTTATTTTTAAATATCCACTTTTTTTTTTCCTTCTCTCTTCGGTTTCTTCTTCTTTATGAACAGACAAACTATTTGCCAAGTACGAGCACTTTATCCTTATGAAACTGAGAACCCTTCTTCCCTTTCATTTAAAGCAGGAGCATTAATTGATGTCTGGAACCAGATGGAATCAGGATGGTGGGATGGCTGGTAAAAGAATTGTAAAACAAGTCTGTATAAATAAAGTCATCATAGTTAAATAAAAATCGGAATGATTTAGGTGTGATGGGAAAAGAGGTTGGTTTCCAAGCAACTATGTGGAATTGGTTGAAGTAAGTCTTGACAGCTTCTGGAAGAGTGTTATTAATCTCATTCTTTAGGAAGAAGAAGAATGGATTCTTCAGACAACAGAAGATGGTTCTGGAGAATACTATTACAATACAAAGACACATGAGATGAAGTATACAGATTCTCCACTTTTATCACCTCAAATAGAAGATACTTTGTCTGAGGATGAAGAAGACAGGGTAAACATTATACGTAAAGATCAAGATTTAACCTTCAAAAAAGTTACCTGATTGGACACGTCGAATGACACGCCTGGATGAATGGATGGAACCTAGTTTGGTAAGGAGCAAGTAAATTATCTCCTTAATTCTAATTCATCTTAGCTTCATTCACCTCCCTGTTCACCAAAACAGGATATGACAGCCATGGTGGCACAAACCGTTCAGACTCTAAAGGAACGCGCTCAGACAGGTTCAAGTCAGAACACGAGTCAAGTTATGGAATGTGTTCGTTTACTATTGACAGACAAGAGCACAGATCCTCATCAACTCTATGTCTTTCAACATACTCTGCTTACCGCCGTTGATCGGCAAACCTCGCCTTCCGAAACGAATACTAAATTTACTGAGTGGGCCAATGAGATTCTGGAAACGGCCCTGGATGTCAAACCAACTTTTGATCAACCTTCTGTCACGCCATGGTTTTTGTTGGTAGATCCAAGTGAATTGACGATGGCTGAAGGAAAAGTTCGAGGCGGCACATTGCAAGGACTCGTTCAAAGACTGACACAACATGATCAATTGGGTAAAAGAAGAAAGAGAAAGAAAAAGAAGAAAAAAAGAACCACAAAACTTACTTTCCCTTTAGACGCCAAGTTTAATGTCACTTTTTTGTTGACCTATCGATCGTTTTGCACAACTGAAGAACTCTTTAGTGTTCTCTTTCAACGTTATCAAATGTTACCTCCCGAAGGATTAAATAGTGAGGAGGTAGAAATGTGGAGAGAAAAGAAGTTGAAACTAGTTCGTTTAAGGTAAACCGATCCGTTTCTTGATAAATGGCTTATATGTTTGATAGAGTGTTTAATGTAATCAAATCCTGGCTGGAGACCTATTTTCACGAAGAACAGGACCGCGTGTTTCTGCCTGTTCTATGCCAATTTACAGATCAAGTGATTTCCAATTCTATGTCCTTTGGTACTGAACAACTCACCAAATTGATCAACAAGCGTATGTTTTCCGAAGACACTGGCCAGCTTCGAAAGATGAAGCTCAATATCAAAACTGACAATCTACCAGAACCCATTTTACCCAAGAGTCTTAAACGTATCCAGCTGCTCGACCTTGATCCCCACGAACTTGCACGCCAAATGACTTTGCTCGATTTTCGACTGTACAACTGTATCAAGGCCGCTGAATGCCTCGATAAGAACTGGGGTAAGCCCGACGCCCATATTGCCACGAACGTCAAGGCACTGATCGAACATGCCAACCAGGTCACGGCCTGGGTGACTGATTCTATCCTATCTCACGAGGAAATCAAGAAGCGAGCGACGGTGCTGAAGCACTGGATCAGCGTAGCCGAACGCTGTCGGATGCTCAACAACTACAATGCCTGTATGGCCATTCTTTCTGCTTTTGACAACGGATCCATCGGTCGACTCAAACGTACCTGGGAATACATCAATGCACGCTCCGTCGCAAGCCTTCAACAGATCCGTGAGCTCTTGGCTGCTAAACGTAATTTCTGTGCTTATCGTGAGATGATCCAACGTGTCAATCCACCCTGTATTCCATTCATGGGTATCTATCTACAAGACCTGACCTTTATCGAAGATGGTAATCCTAATCTCTTAAAGCCAAATCTTTACATCAATTTCTCAAAGAGAGCAAAGACAGCCAACGTCATTTTGGATTTGCAGCAATACCAGTCTACTCATTATCTTTTGACCGTTGTGCCTGACATTCAAGAATTCATAAAAACTCATTTACAATCCAGTAGAGACGAAGAAGAATTGTATAACTTAAGTTTAAAGCTCGAACCAAGGTAAATTGAAATGATTTCTTGAAAAAAAATAAACTCATTCTCCTTAATAGGGAACGTGGTGAAGACACAATCGCTAGACGATTAAAGGAGGTTGGTTTATAAAAAAAAAAGAAATAAAAAAACCGGAGTTTTTTTTTTTTTAATTTGCTCAGAAAAAAATATTTTTCTCTTTCCCTTTTTTTCTGTTTTTTTTTTTTTTTTTTTTTTTTTTTTTTATATTGTCAATCATAAATGGAAGAAGCAGTATCTTATCACTTTGCTACTGTTACACAACGAAGAGATAATAGAAACGAAATGTAAATGAAATACATTCTTTAAACTTCCTCTTTTTTCCAACAATACGTAGAGAATACCGTCTCACCATTCGACAGCAACCAAAACAATCGCGAATGTGTGGTGTAGGAGAAAAAGGTAAATTCATTTATAAATCTTCCGTTTTTGACCTGGCTATTTTAGCGGATAGAAGACCTATTGACCCGCCACGTAAATTTATAATTAGCTTTGTAATGTTTTTTTTTTTTGTTGTCTAATTTGTTATGTAGCAATTATACAATTCAAAGTTGAGGATCCAAGTCTTCCTGAAAACGATAAAACGTAAAGAAAAAAACAGCCTAAAAATAGGAAAATAATTAATCAATCATTCTAGGTACTTACAAAATCCATATTATTTTATGTATGCATCATTGATGGCAGCGGATCTAGATGAGGAATTACACTTATTGAGAGATGGAAAAACTCGCAGCACGACCGGTTCTGTTGTTTCGTCCCTTTATCACCTCAAAGATATTAATAATTCAGATGCTGGATTTTTCGTGTTTCCTGATCTCTCTGTGCGTATGGAAGGAAGTTATCGATTAAAATTGAGTCTGTTTGAAATTGTCGGCAAAGAAGTCTTTCACTGTAAATCCATTATATCAGATAAATTTTTTGTTTACTCTGCAAAAAAGTAAGATGACATAAATATGTGGGAATATTCATGTTTTATAGGTTTCCTGGTATGGAAGAATCTACATTTCTTTCAAGATCATTTGCTGATCAAGGACTCAAAATACGTATTCGAAAAGAATTAAGACAGAGAAGAAAATTAGCAACAGACAACAACACTAGCGAAAAAGATAAACGACCGAAAGTGACAACAAGTAATGGAACGTATCCTTCACCGGCGTTTATGCAACCTCAATTTAATACAAATCATCACATCATTTATCCTCAAACAACAAACAACTTTGCTTCTTCATCACAGAAAAAATAGACACACAAACACACAACTTCAATTATTACCTCGCACTCGCACTCACACACTCACATTGCAATAAAACCAAAAAAAGCAGTCAACACTTTTATTTTTCATTTTTTCTTTTTTCTTTCTTAATTCATAAAAAAATGAAAAAGTTTCCGTATAATGTAATAAATCTTTTTCCTTTTTGAAAATATTAATTCCATTGTCTAGTTGAAAGAATTAACATGGGATAAAGACCATTTAAAAAATGATGAAAATACATATTGTTATTGTGGAAAAGGATATACAGAGTAATAAAAGCAACATACCAATCAACAAACAATTCACACAATGCAATAGTGATAAACCCATGATTCAATGTTCAACCTGTCAACAATATTTTCACCGTGGTATAAATAAGCAACATTTTAAAAACATTACAGTATTTTGATTTTTTTTTATAAAAGATTGCATTACTTGTTTATCAAAACCTTTATTATTCGGCGACATCTTTGGTACCTTTCAATGTTCGGTCTGTAACGATTCAGAAAGTTTTGATAGAAAAAACTTGAGTTGGATCGTCATTGTTCATTTGGTGATCTACAATTTGATCTATTCAGCACAACTTTTAGATCAACAGCAAAAAAGAGGAGATAAAAAAAGAGAACATTATTATTTTCGATGGAAAGAAGATGTATGTGCGTTTATTGATGATTACTGGGATTATTTATTACCTGGCAAACAAAGTAAAACTAAACAAAACAACAACAAAAAAAAAAAAACGGCGTGTTTTAATCTGTTTTTAGGATCGGCTACTTGGAATAATACAATTGCATCTGTCTTGTCAACACATAGCTCCATCTTTTTATCAGGATTTGAAAAGTTTAAGCAGAGTGGTAAGTAGCGCGCAGGCTGAACTTTTTCTTAATAAAAAAAATTGTTTAGCTTGGTGGACACTTCATAAAGTTGAACCACCAACAGGAGAAAAGAAAAAGGCAGCTTCAAGAGCCAAACCGAATTTGAAAAAACCATTAAAAAGATGTAAAAAAGATGAAACGCCGAGAAAGACACGAAAGCTGGATAACGGAGTTAAGATAAAACAAGAAGAGTTTGATATTAGTTCACTTTCAGAATTATCTTCGGATGAAGAACGCTTTTCTGATCATGAAGGACGTGAAACAGAAAACCCAAAACAGCCAAGAGAGATGCCCCGAGTCATTTCATACGAATCTCCTTCACCACCTCCAGCAGAATATGAAGTAAAAATAGAAAAGATATTCGAAAAAACAAGAAAAGAGCAGGAAAAAAGAGAGCAAGAAATGAGAGAGCAAAAAATGAAAGAGCAGGAAATGAGAGAACACGATCAGAAAGAAACGGACAGAAAAGAAGCTGAGAAAAGAGAAGCCGATAGAAAAGAGACCGAAAAAAGGGAAATAGACCGAAAGGAAGCCGAAAAAAAAGAAACAGATCAAAAGGAAGCCGAAAAAAGGGAAGAGGAACGAAAAAAAGCAGAGCTGGAAAAAAAGATTGAAGAGCAAAAAAAGGAGCGTCGACCGGTAACACTACAAAGCGCCCAAGAAGAATGGTTACTTCTTCAGAAGCTAGAACATACCAGCAAGTCACTGGTCTGTTCAGCCACACGCTACAAACGTAAGTTAGCTGTAAGACGACTCAAGAGAAACCTAGGGATCAAACTGTTTGACATGGATCAACAACTCCTCCAGTCTCTTCGATCCACTCAGGGACTTGAACCCATCTCGACCCAGACAGCAATTGTTCCCACAGCAAATCAACAAGAAAAGGTTGAGCCTGAGACAATAAAAATGCCGGACCAAATTCACTTCACACCTTATGTCTGTTCGTTTGCCTCGCGTCTATCAGGAGCCATCCGACAAAGGCAGACGCTTACCCGCGATGAGGCCTGGTTATCGTCCTGGAATGGAAGAAAGCTTCGGCCGTTTATTCGTCGTGATTTTGAAAACAAGCCGAGTCGGATGCTGTTGATGGCAGCCATCAAAGCATGTAGTGGTAGACCTCAAAGGCAGGTGATGGTTGAGGCAAAGGAGGATAGCATTGACTATGTTTATTTTCAACGAGAACATCTCATCCAAGTCAATCAGCTATTGAGTCGATCCTTTTGGGAAGGAATTGACGTTTCGGAATCACTCTTGTTTCCCGAATATAGTATTGTGGCACTTTATAAACGACATGTAATTGGATGTGCTTTTATGACACCAGAGGCTTATGTTACTTATATCGCTGTGGATCCTGGATGGGGAAACGCTGGCATTGGACAGTAAGTCAAATTGATGTTATTACAGGATTCTGATTTGTGTTAGGTTTATGTTGTATCATTTATTTCAAACGGCTATTAGTAAAGACGTTACACTACATGTCTCTGCAAATAACAATGCGATGGTAAATCATAAAGATAACGTATTCTGGTTACTGATCTATTATATGTATAGCTTTTATACCAGAAATTTGGGTTCAAACCTGAAGAATTCATTGTGAATTTTTATGACAAGTATCTGCCGGCCAACAGTGCTTATAGCAAAAACGCTTTTTACTTGAGATTAAGGAGATGAAATTACATCATCAATACGCGAAAAATAAACATTTTAGTGTCAATAATTTTCATCTAACTGTAATTAGTCAAAATTTTTGTTGTGTTGCAAGTGTTTGTGTATTTTTTTTTTTTTTTATTATTATTGATATGAATTTATGTACATGAAATTGTTAAGAAAAAAAAAAAAAAGGATTAATTTACAAAGGATGAATCTGACCAACGAAAGGAAGGGTCAATAGCCGAATTATTAATTAAAGAATCTTGAATCAACGTGTCGTACAGACTTTCCAAACTTTTCTTGGGCCGTTCTTGAATAAATTGTGCGACAAACAACAAGAAATGACCGGCCAATTGCTTCAATGCTAAATTGTTATCTTGCTTTTCTTGTAAGATAGAACCAAAGTCCCAGGCAGGCATCACTGCATTTGACACCAAGATGCTGTGATGATCTTGTTGTTGGCGATAAGAATCCATTGATTTAGTACCCAACAAACTAATATCTTTATTGATACTTGGTTTGGGTAAGACACGAGGTGAAGATTGAAGTTGCTGGTTCTGTCTCTTTAAGAGGTCTATCTCCTTTCGAAGTGTCGTGTTTTCATCTTCTACTGCATTCAACCTCTCTCGCAGTTGAACGGCTTCTTTTTTATGATTAGATACTTGTTCTTCCAAGGAGGTAATGTATTCTATTATAAATATGAGTAAATAATATATATATAAATATATTTTTACCTTTTCTTCTCACTCTAAAATTTCTTGCGGATAATTTATTACGTAATTGTCGACGTTCCTTTGGATTTAATTTCTTTAGATCGATTCCGTCCGCAGCAGCATAATCCTCTAAGGTAGCCACAGTTTCTTCACTCACTTCTTCTTTTATGTCTTGCTTATCTTCTTCTATTTTTTCTGGGGAAGGGGGAGCAAAGATGACAGAAGGTACAGCTGTTTGCGTTTCTTGTTCTTTAAGTGCTATTTGTTGTTTGGCAATTTCAATCAACTGTTTTATTTGATCCAGAGTAGGCATAGGTTCCTTTTCTTCTGTAACGGCCAAAGGCTCAACATAAGTATACTCTGGTGCTACTTCTTCACTTGACACCCAATCCATATTAAAAATATCTTCAAAGTCCATCATAATAACGTGTTATAATTAAAAAAAAAAAAAAAGTTGAAAAAGAAAGGAGAAAAATGAAATTTCTCCCAAAGGAACGAATTTGCTGGAAAAAGTCGCCACTTGAAAAAGTTATTTTTAATAACCTGCAAAAATTTTGAGACAAGTTTTTAGACACAAGCCTAGATTTGTTAAGGAGTTTTATTAGGCAACCATGACAGTTTTTTCGAAAGTGAAGCTATCCAGGGCTGATTTTCCGAGATCTTTACCCAAGCCGGATAATTTAGTCCCACCAAAGGGCAATGCATTATTTGTCGAATTGTAAGTATTGATCCAAACCGTGCCGACCTTGAGTTCGCTCGCCAGTTGACGAGCCTGTGTATAATTTTCAGAAAAGACACCGGCCACCAAACCATACTTGGATCGATTTGCACGTTCGACTGCTTCTTCTAGCGTCACAAAAGGTTTCAGTACACACAAGACGGGACCAAAAATCTCCTCTTGTGCCAAATCAGAACCATCTTCCACATGAGCATACACGGTTGGTGGTACAACGTATCCTCTCTCCCTTTTTTTGCCCGCCATCACTGGCCTCTCTGGGTAATCCTCCATGATCTTGAGCACACGTGCATAATGCACTCTATCAATTAACGGACATTCCCAATCCAGATGTTCCCTTAATTTCTCTAAAAGCCGATCGTGTAGCGAGCTATGTACCAAGACGCGTGAAACCGCACAACAATTCTGTCCTGCGTTTGAAAACGCTCCACTCGCGATCTGAGACGCGGCCAAATCTAAATCTGCATCTTCACATACAATCACTGCATTTTTCCCACCACATTCGAGTACCAAGGGTTTCATCTGATGATTGCGAGTCATCAGCTCTTGGCCCACCCGACTGGATCCTGTAAAACTCGTCATGTCTGCTCTTGAAACCAAACTTTGACTGACTCCAACATCCCCACCAGGCAAGACATTTAACACACCCGCAGGTAGATTTGAAAGTTCGGCCAGAGCCAATGAAGTCAATGGCGTTTGAGGTGCAGGTCTGAGCAAGCATCGATTGCCTGCGGCCAAAGCCGGCGCCAGTTTCCAACCGGCCAGCATCAAGGGGTAATTAAAGGAGGTAATCAAAGCAACAATGCCCAGAGGTTCTCGAACGGTCCACGCTGATAGTCCTAGAGCGGTACCCAAAGGTTTATCACAATAACCTGCGAAATGGCGAAAACAATCGACTGTGTCTGATACTTCATCCAATGCATCTGGAAGCGATTTACCTGTTTGTTGAGATTCCAAATAAGCCAGATCGTGATCATGACAAGCGAGTTGATCAGCTAGTTTGAGTAAACAGTCGCGTCGATAACGAGCATCTTCCCAGCCTTGAACGGAATGAGCACTGAGTAAGGCGGCATCTAATTCAGTTTGAGTTGTTTCATTGTATTCACACAAGACTTGTTCATTGACGGGGTTGATCAACTGGCGTTTGGGGCCTTGAGTAGGAACGAATCGTCCGTGAATGTAAGGGGCTGGATGTTGAAATAGAAATTGGAAACGTTTTGACATGTTTAAAAATAAAATATAAAAGAGCTGGTGAAGGCTCCCTAAAGCAACTCCTTTGTCCTACAAATGAGATTTATAAAAAAAAAAAAATTAAAAAACTCCTTGTTTGAAGAAGAAAAAGAATATAAATACTCAATAGTAAACCACTTTTTTGATAGATTATCCATTACATTCCTTTTCTTGTACTATGAAAATTACACCCATCCTCGCTATTCTTTCTATCGCTACCATGGTAGCTGCTGCTCCTGTCGAATCCCGCTCTTGTGGTGTTAGTCATCGTCCTACTGGTCATCAAAGTCATCCAAAGGGTCATCCTACTGAACATAAGCCTAAAACCAAGTCCAAGGGAAAGCCCAAGCCCAAGACTAAAGGTCATGGTGGTCAAAATGGAAAGCCCAAGAGCCATGAAAAGCCCAAGCCCAAGCCCAAGAACCATAACAAGCCTAAACCTAAGAGCCACGATAAGCCTAAGAGCCACGATAAGCCTAAGAGTCATGACAAGCCTAAGAGTCATGACAAGCCTAAGAGTCATGACAAGCCAAAGAGCCATGACAAGCCCAAGAGCCACGATGAACCCAAAACCGAGAAGCCCAAGGAATGCAATTCTTGCAACAACAAATCTAGCGGTGACAAGATAATCAACCAAACTGCTGGTGGTTCCGGAAACTCTGCCTCTAGTGGTGGTAATGGTGGTCTTCTCTCCGGTGGCATTGTAAGTTTAAAAATGATTTAAAATATAAAAACTCACACACTGTTTTCTTTAGCTTAACAACTTTCTTGCCGGTGGTATCTTGAGTACAAACACAAATAACAACCACATTGAACAAAACGCAACTATTAATTAAGGATCTTATCCTTTTGTTTTGATTATTTTTATTTTACAATATAAATAAATAAAAATAACCCACGAGTTTTTTTTTTTTTTTTTTTTTTTTTTCTTTTTTACAG
>JNDS01002876.1:0-14802 GCA_000697035.1 Rhizopus stolonifer B9770
AGAAAATGCTACATTTTCTTTTTTTTTTTCTTTTTTTTTAAAAAAAAAAAAAAGATGGAAGACAAAAACTATTCTGCTGTCCCTCCTCCACCTTCACTTACAGACAATGGATCAGCAGTCAATTTTAGTGATGCGCTTTCTAGAGCAAGAGCCATTGCAGAAAAATTGAAGCAGACCCCAGCTTCCAGTACAGCGACAATTTCACCAGAACCGCCTTCTGCTGGTAATGTTTTTTTTTTTTTTTTTTTAAATCTGGCTTAAAATCTACTAACAAACAAGGATCTTTTCTCTTTTTAGGAATTAAACGAGGATACGAAGACAGCTCCCCATCGTCCTTTAGTCAAACAAACGACCGCGAAAACAAAAGAGGTGCTTACGATGTTGGCTCTTCTAGACCTTCATGTAATTATATTGGGCAAGATAGATGGAGAGAGGAATACCGGGGAAAAGACCAAAAAAGAGAAAACTTATGTAATATTTATATAGACACGTCTAGTGAACCTCGTCGATATGGACTGGGCTCAGATGAACGAAGAAGTACACCCAGCTATGGTACAAATGCTAGCCGCCAAGAGGAATATAACGTTCCTAATCATATGGTTGGATTACTTATTGGTAAAGGTGGTGAGAATCTAAAAAAGATTGAACGCGTGTCTGGTGTTTCAAAAGTTCAATTTGCTGCTGGTAACAAAAAAAAAAAAAAAAAAAAAAAAAAAAAAGACAGAAAGGTTTTTTTGTAGATTTCTCATTTAAAGAAAAAAACAACTTGTAGATACATCTGGACCAGAAAGAGTTGTTTTTATTGTAGGAGAACAAGACCAAATCAGTATAGCACGCGATATGATTAGACAAATGGTAGACGACGCAAAGACAAATGAAGCGAACCGTAACGCGGGTCCTCCCGGTGGCGGCTACCATTATCAAGGAAATATGGGTGGCAATTCAATTCAGATCAGAATACCTGTTCCTAAAATTGGCTTAGTTATTGGACGTGGAGGTGAGACGATTCGTGATTTTGAACAGCAAAGTAGAGCGAAAATCATCCTTCCATCCGACAGCACAGGTGATATTAACAATGAAAGAGCAGTCACGCTCATTGGTGATGATGCAGCCGTTCAGCATGCAAAGCAGCTCATTGAAGATATTGTTTTTGGCTCACCTAATGTAAGCCTTCAATGAAAAAGAAGGGAACCAGAAGCTAACTTTGTTTTAGTTGCCCGCGCCTCGCTATTCTCAATATGGAGCACCTCATGGAGTAGGAGGAGTGGGCGGAGGAGGAGGAGGGCCCAATGATCAGCGTATCTATGTACCCATCCCAGCAACTGTAGTTGGTCTTATTATTGGAAGAGGCGGTGAAACAATCAGATACTTCCAAGAACAATCAGGTGCTCGAGTTAAGGTTGACCTAAGTGGAGATCCAAATGCTGAGGAGCGAAATGTTTGTATTACTGGTAATGAGAAAAATAGATAAAATACAATATAGCTTACCTTTATATGAATCTCAATAGGAGAGCCACAAGCCTTAGCAGTTGCTAAAAGATTAGTAGAAGAAAAAGTAGCAGAGGTATTAGATAATAATGACTTTTAATACAAAACTAACATGTTCTTTCAAAAGGCTAATCCTGAATATGCAGCTAGATATTCTAGCCCTGATTATACGAGGTAAAATAGACAAAAAAAAAAGAGCTTAAACTAATTACATTATATAGCTTTTATGAGCAACAGTTCCAACAATATGATTACTCACAATACTACGCTCAATATGGTTATGATCAATATCAGGCCTATGCCCAATACAATTATGCAGGATATCAGCCAACGGCAACAGCACCAGGAGCGACACCAGAATCAGGAGCACCAGGAACAGAGACGGAGACACCAGCAACAGGGGCAGAAAGTACTACAGACCAAAAAAGTACAGCAGAAGCTGCCGCTGCTTATTATGCACACTACTATGGACAACCACAAACTCAAGAACAAAAAGATGCTTACAATCAGTGGTTCCAACAATACTACGGACAATACTATAACCAGCAACCGTCCCAAGTAGAATCACAAGAAAGAGGAAGTTCTTCTCCAGTAGAAACTAAGCAAGACGAAGAGACAAAGAAAGAGAGTGAGGATGATGAGGATAACAAAAAAGAAGAAAGTGAATAATTTGACAGCTTTTATATACATACATATATATACTTCTTTAAATCCCATATGCTTTTGTTTTCTTTTGTTGTTCCTATTATTATTTGAGTATTCTTTTTAAAGAAAAAATGGGGAGAAGGATACAATTTGAGTTCATTAATATGACTTATACACTTCTGATGATCATTCTGATTTTTAATAAATGTAGCTCGCTCCCTTGTGTTGATTAAAAACATGGTCCTAGGCCGCTTCACCGCCATTTTATAGGTTTATAAAAAAAAAAAAAAAAAAAAAAAAAAAAACGTTGGCACCATGTATAGAAGAAGTTACTTAGGCTTATGATGGTTAAACTTATGAACCAATTGACAATTGTTCAAGTAACCAATATTTAAGTAAGTTGTATTTTTGAAGATGAGAGATATAATATTAGCTTCTAATCAAATTGTACATGGCAGAGTAATAATCTATCTTAAAAATGCCTTTATACCCACCTTTTATTAACATTTCTTTTATTTCTTTGGTTTTGCATTAAACTTTCAAGGTTATCCAAAAAAAAAAAAAAAAATGAGTCATTCATACTACTGTACTTCAGCGTCTGTGTTAGTTAAAATCCATGTATTCTAAAAATTTCTCTATTGTTTACATAGTGTAAAAGCTAAGATCAATCAGTTGGAGGGAGTTTCCCTTTACGTTTTTTTCGCTAACCTTAAATCAAAAAAGGATTAAACCAATTCCATTTTAATGGTGAATGTTTTCTTCTATTGAGATTTACTCTCCTTTATTATTTCAATACTCCTAAACATTACCACTGCTATCAAGGGATTATCGAAATGCCCCTCTATTCCTCCAGTCTAGTGAAAAACAAGTACTCCATATTTATAGGTGCAAAAATACTTACTTTTTATGGAAGGCTGCATCGGAGTTTATCTGTTGATGCTTGCTGCTTAAATAAATGTTGTTTTTCTCTTTTTGTATGATTGATAGCTACTTCACCTTTTGTGCCCCACATCATTTAAACGAAAAGAAGCACTAATTGCAGATCATGTTTAGGTTCTTTCTTTTGCTTTTGATTTAAAAAAACGATTAAGTCTTCTTATTGTTTACATTTTAGACATAATAATAAAGATTCTGCGACTTCAAAATATCATGCACAACTATATTCTGGACAAAAACTGCTTCAAAAAAGACAACAATTGCTGCAGCAACAGCAATTACAGCAATTACCGAATCATGAATCTTTTTATAAGCCGATGTCCATCAATAGCAAAGTACTGTCTTTTGAAGCACCTAATCTGTACCAGACATCTTTACAGCTGACAACCGAAACAGATCTACGTGCTTGGTGGGCTGCACTTGTAGATGTATTTTCTAGTAATAGACATGGATCATGTACAATGACACATTTGACTAAATTTATTTATTATAAAATATAATTATACAAAGGCGCCTCATTTCATGCAACTCGAATTGCTTTAAGTGTTCCTCAAGATTCAAATGATCCGTATTCGGGTCCATGGGGATTGAAAGCAGTTTACAACAAGACAGGCTCTATCAGTCAAGAAACAGAAAATGGAAAATCCAGCACAGAAGAGCCCCCTGAAGCCGGAAACAACTTTGACTACTTTTTACATAGTCATCGCACTCACGAAACAGGGCCTCATCATGTCCCGTGGTGTTTTGAAAGACTACAACCCTTCGAATCGGAACCTGAACCGCTCATCAATAACCCAAGTGTACAAAAAATAATAAAAAGAAACACGGTTGTTGTACTGTCAAGGGAGTATCGTAGAAAGTCGTCTTCTTCGACTGCCTCTGTTCGAAGAAAACATGGAAACGACGAATGCAACTTGGACTTATTTAAAAAGGCTTTATTGGACCAGAAAGGAGAAAAGGGCAACCCTTATTTAGCAGCACCAAGAAGATCTGCCTGGAATGTACCGGTCATCACCACGCCCTGTCTGTCTCATCAGGGAGAGATATTGGTGGACGGTTCAAGCTGCATAGACGTATCTGAGGAAGAGGATACCAATACAAACAACGAAGCAAATAATACAAGCTCTTTTCTTCAGGACTATGATGAATATGAACAACAGCAACCCTCCCCTTGGTCACAATCTCCTGCTCCTTCCCCGGCCATTATGGATTCAGAAGTCAATCCTTTTTTTCAGTCACCCCCTGACATTGACGACGAGGCTTTTAATCCTGTTTCACCTGAGACTTACTATGACAGAGCCTCTGTTCCATTTCCGCCACCTATATCCAATGCACACTCTATTGTTCACGTGCCTTTGTTTCATCCTTCTGATATCATTCATTCCCAACCTTTTTCTTCCTCTTCTGCAAATCATTCCTCTCACCCGGCACCCATTGGCATATTGTCTTTTTTAGCACCCATTGTACCATATCCTCAAGTGTTACTAGCCAGTTTATCTTCACTTTCACCATTTATTGCCTCAAGTTTAACCAACGCTATACAAAATTTTCACATTAAAAAACAGAATCATCTATATAGGCGATACTCATCTAATAAAACCAGCATACCGAAATATAGCTCAAACAGTCAATTAAGACATTCCTCTTCAACCTCTGTAATATCAAAGGAAGGATATTTTGATGATATATACGACGATGATGAAGACGAAGAAAAAAGCGTAACAGACTTCAGCAATCTGACGCCTACTATTCAGAAAAGACCAGATCATTTAGGCTCCATGTCAAATTTTACTCGCTGTTCATTAGAAACAGTAACTGAACAACGAATGACTCCCGTGAACGAGTTACCGGTGAGTATTGACGATGACGACCAAAAATCACTTTCCCCATCCTCTGCAGCAATAATTGAGGGCTGGAGAGCCGTCTCACCTACGATGGGCTTGCCCATCTCAGCTTCTATTCCCCCACATGTCATATGTAGCGATAGACACTGCAATATACACGCCAAATTAAGCAAATCTCCACAAACAGCTTCCTGTACTGGCCATTATATACCCAAAGTAACAAACGCCGATTACTTTTCATCATCCACTCCGGATTCAAAAAATATAAAACATGCAGCAGTTCGCTATAGAAAAAAAACGAAAAAAAGAATAAAACCCAAAAAGTATAAAAGGCAGCTACACAAACACCAAGAGGACGACGGATTTTATCGTCATAGCTTAAAAATTGATAAAGAAGCAATAGGTGGTTTTTTTGTGGCACCCAAATCAAGTTTGCTACGATTAATTATAGATGGAATACCCATTCATGTATTGTAAGTCACTCACTGAAATAGCTGAAGAAGATCTGGCTAATTTTTTTTTCTCATCAGTACATGCTCTTCTATCTCAGGACAAGTAACATGGGTGAACAATCGATGCTTGCAGTACACAGGAGACTCACTAAAGGACCTTTTAGGCCCAAAGTGGTTATCCCATATGCACCCCGACGACCAACCTGAATGCAAAAAAGCATGGAAAGCAGCATTTGAAAATGAAAATGGTTTTACTGGTGAATACAGACTTCGAAGATTTGACGGTCTCTATCGCTGCTTTTTATGGAGGATTGTTCCTTTGAGAGACTTGAAAGGAAAAATAACTCATTGGTTTGGCACGTGGTAATATTTTTTTTTTCTTCTTTGTTATATAACTTGTCTAACTAAATCTCTGATATTCGGTTTCTTTAAATAGTACCGACATACATGACCAGAAAGTGGCCAAAGAAAGCAACATGCGGCAATTGGAAATTGAAAACAACGAAAAAAAATACAGACTATTGGCAGAAGTTATTCCACAAATTGTATTCACCTTTTCACCAAGTGCTGGTTTGACTTACACCAACGGAAAATGGGCTAGCTATTCCGGTAAATCATCAGATCAAACAATGGGGTTGGGCTTTATGTCCTGTGTTCACCCAGAAGACAGAGCCAAACTACAACTGCCTGATATACCTGTACCTCAGCAAAACGAAGCCGGGATATCGTGGCAGACCGAGGTTAGATTGTTAAGTTACAAAGACGAATACAAATGGTTTTTGGTCAAATGTGTGTCTGTGGAAGAAATGGATACTAGCGGTGTCCGCTGGTTTGGTACATGGTGAGTGCTTTTTAAAGCATAAATAATTTTACTTATATATAATTAGTACGGATATCAATGACCACAAAGTATTAGAAAAAAAGTTGAAGGAAGCCCATGATGCAGCTCAAAGATCAACAGAAAGTAAAACACGGTTTTTATCCAATATGTCACACGAAATCAGAACACCACTTATCGGAATTACCGGCATGCTCAATTTTTTGCTAGATACTGAGTTGACAGAAGAGCAAACAGACTATGTACATGTAATACAACAGTCTGCCGAATCTTTATTGGTTGTTATCAATGATATCTTGGATCTTAGTAAGGTAGAGGCGGGTATGATGAAACTAGAATGGGAACCGTTTAGTTTGGTGACTATGATTGAAGATACCAATGAACTTATGTCCACTTTGGCCATACAGAAAAACTTGGAACTTAGTTTTTGGATTGACGATGATATACCTGAAGTAATCGTAGGCGATAGAGTTAGATTGAGACAAGTATTATTAAATCTCATAGGGGTATGTATTGTTGACGTATGATCACTGTTAATAACATGTCTTTTTTTTTTTTCAGAATGCTATTAAGTTTACTTCTGAAGGCGAAATATTTACAAAATGCACTGTACAGAAATTAGATACAGAAGAGTCAAAATTGACTTTAATCTTTGAAGTGGTTGATACAGGAACCGGATTTGATGCTGTAGATGAGGCTGTCATGTTTAAACCTTTCTCACAAGTAGATAGTTCTGTAAGCAACTTTTTTTTATATGTGCCGGCTTGTTTTGTTAATTTGTTTGATAAATGTAGAGTACTCGTAAACATGGAGGAAGTGGTTTGGGCTTGGTTATATCAAGGCAGCTTATCGAATTACACGGAGGTAAAACGGGATGCAAGAGTGAGAAAAACAAGGGTTCTGTTTTCTACTTTACTGTTAAATTTGGTATTCCACCCTCTTTAACGCAACCTCAACCGCATACCCCCAAAAATGAGGTTAATCAGGATCCTTTTTTTAGAACACATGGCTACAGCAGCACTGCAATGCTTAAACAGCAGCAGGAAGAAAAAGACTCGCCTGTTAAGTTTATGAATAGAAGTTCATCTGAAAAAGACAAACATCAACTTGAATCTTCTGCTATAGCACATTCAAAAAAGCATTGTCAGCTGGTTGACACAACAGCAATATCAAATCCTGCTGAAATATTACAAGATGTACTCATGTCAAGGACCGTTTCCATGCAACTCAAGCCACCTCCTGTTCGAAAAAATTCTGCTGCTCACAACAAACCTACACATCCAATGACTGTCAAATCTGAAAATATTTCGACAAAGTTACGAATTCCAACCATTGGTAGCACTCCTGGTGGATCAAATTTATCAAATCAATCGTACATCTCTCCTCCCCGTGCATCAAGCTGTGTCTCACCTCTACGCGTCTTGATTGTTTCACAATGGAAGATGTCTCAGGAATCTTTGGTAAAGCACGTCAATTCTATTCTGAGTAACCTAGTAACCCAAGCCAATGGAAATGGACATTATTTTCAAATCGAAACAGTAATAAGTCAGATAGAAGCGACCAAAAAACTCCTGGATCCTGAAGCTCCGGTGCATGACTATATTATGATTAATCTATCTTCAGAACAACAAGTATTATCTCTTACAAAATTTATCTGTAGTTCGGCGCGACAGCAGCAAGCAAATGTGCTTGTTGTAACTACACCAATGCAACGCTCGGCGATCACTGAAATTACCAAAGGTAAAGAGAATGAGGTCATTCCAAAGAGCTGTGGATTTGTCTTCAAGCCTATAAAACGTACCAAACTACAGTGGTATTTTGGGGTAAAGCAGGGGCAATACGAACTGAGACAATCTAATTCAAATACAACACAATCGGGTGCCATGACTAGTAATATATCTGCGCCAGACACACCTTATAAACGTGCTGCAACACAGAAAGAAGTATTTGAACGCATGGCGGCCGATGTTTGTGGAAAAGGTTATAAGGTTTTACTAGTAGAAGGTATTATTATTGTTTAATATGCAACAAAAGAAGGTCCAACACATTTAAATATATTAGATAACTTGGTAAATCAAAAGGTTTTGAAAAAATACTTGTCAAGGGTAGGTCTAGCCGTTGATGTAGCTTTTCATGGTGGGGAATGTACAGATCTATTTTTTAGTTATCCAAAAAAACATTATAGTTTGATTCTATGCGACTTGTTCATGCCTGTGAAAGGCAAGATCTTTTTTTTTTTTTTTTTTTTGGTCCTAATATTTATTTTGTAACGCTTTATTTTTATAGATGGATATGAAGCAACGCGTGAAATACGACAATGGGAACAGAAAAATCTAGATAAAAATGAAAAACCAATACCAATCATTGCATTGTCGGCAAATGTTATGAGCGACGTAGCTGATAAATGCTTAGAATGTGGGTTTTCTACGTACATCTCTAAGCCTGTAAACTTTGCTCTATTAAGCAATGTAATTAGAGGCTTTTTGTTACAGTAAAGACACGCTTTTTTTTTTTTTTTTTTTTTTTTTTGTACAACTATACAATCTTTTAAAAAAGTTCTTTATTTAAATAAGAAGAAGTCAAAAAAGTTGAAGCAACAACGAATATGTGGTCACTTATATACAGCAATTTTTTTTTTACTTTTGATTAGGCTGGATTTCAGAACGGCAATTTCTTTAACGTAATAAGAAAAACGAAAATATTCCATTCAAAGCCTTGGAAAGGCCACCCGGTTCTTCTGAACAGCTAGGAAAGTTGAAGGTAAATTGGGTATACAAACACACAAGCCATCGTTATCATAAACCGAGTTAAAAAATAGCAATGAAACCGGCAACTTTCACTGACTAAGAGTGCAAACTAATGTTATCGCGAAGTGAGAATTAGAGTTAACTAAGCTCACTTTTGCTTCTCTTTGCAAATTCACCTTATCAGAAACAATATTTTCCTGTAATAAGTTTGGAATACAAACCTCAAAGCAGGGAATTTCATATTCATGAATATTGAATTCAAATAAGCAGTGAATATCGATTTTGAGCCCTACAACAACTTTTTGATTAAAATGGACCTTATTTTCTCTATTGTCAATTGCAAGGAAATAAACTTGCAAGATTTAGGACGAATGATGTCACCGTTAATGGAGAAAAGCTTTCGCAAAGAGGGGCACAGAGCTTATATGATTAGTCGTTTTCTTAGACTTGTACACTTGGTTGACGAAAATATGTCTTACTATCCATTATTTTTAGAATAACTCCCAATGAGCTGTACATTCTTGTATATCTTTTACTTATTGCTTCCGGTGAGCAGAAACCTTTATGCTTTTTAACCAAGACCATTTTATTATCATTTATGCAAGCAGCAGTTGCATATTTTTAAACATCCATAACCCCATATCGAGACCAACAGTCTTGAGATGATAACATCCGAGAAAGTGTCACTTGAGCTGGCAATAGCGGTATTAAACTTATCGTCCAACTCTTAGCTAATTTTTTGAATAAAATTTCTTCGTAATACTTTTTTTATATAGCTTTCTTCTTCTTTTTCAAATGTAAATTTCAACTTCTGGTCATTGTAGATATTGATGTGAATTTGCAAAAGTTTTATGTTTTGCAGGTAGTCCGAATCACTGGACTTCAAAGTAACCGCAGATTTCGCCATAATTATGAAAAATAATATCCAGAGGTTGACGAAAAAAAAGTGCATACAAACTACAGGAATTGGGTTAAAGCTTTATTAATTGAAAGAGTTAAAATAAAAAATAGGGATCTTTTTATTTAAAAAATATCTCCTATGCAAGTTGATGTCGTGTCCCTTCGTTTTTGAGGACAAAGAACTGCCCAAAAATAAGTGGCCGGTGGGTGCTATTTTCCAAATTAATAATGATTCAATAGAGGTTCTAACAATTATGTGAAAAATTACCGTTTTATATAACACTTCTGCCTTCCCTTAGCCCAAACATACTGACAAGAGCAACGAAATAGCTGTGACAATTTCTTACGTGAAACAGGTATTGTTGAAAAGCCGAATCATGCGGCTAGTGATCCGGATAATCTACATTAATTATTTATCAAAACGAACGCCATAAGTTGTTTATTGGATAATTTTATATTAAATCTAATCTAAAAAACCAGCGCAGAGGTTTTCACTTTATATACATGTTCTTGTCAAGATTGTGTATTCGAATATGGAAGGACAAGATCTACAGAAAAAAATATGTAATTTATTTACAAAAGCTGTTATACAGCGCATATTATTTAGCGTTTTCCTTGACACTATCACCAGCCTCTTTAATCTTTTCACCAGCCTTCTCTTGTAATTCTTGACCCTTTTCCTTTGCAGATTCAATGTGTTTGTCGCCTTCTTTCTTAGCTTCGCCTGCCTTCTGACTAAGATCAGCCTTGGATTTTTCATACTTTTCTTTAGCTTCTTCTGTTTTGTTGTCAACAGCTTGTTGGGTCTTGTCTTTAGTTTCTTTATATTTATCATTGGCATCGTCTACTTTAATACCAATTGAACGTTTGGCATTTTCTGTTGCTTGGTCTAAACGGTCCTTTGCACCATAAGCTGTTTGAACAGCATTCTCTTTTGTTTCGTCATACTTTTCTTTGACATCATCAACCTTGTCGCCAACAGCTTGTTTAGCTTGTTCAAACTTGCCACTGATAACTTGGTCTTTGCCCTTGTCATCTTTGTAGTCAAAAAATTAGTTTTTGCTACCTCCGATAATACCGGCATTCAATTTACCTGACTTCTTATAAAAGTAGTAACCAAGACCACCAGCAGCGATCAATCCTAGGATCATGCCATTGCCATTTGAAGGCTTTGTTTCGTTTTGTTCAGGATGTGTGGCAAAATTACGTTTGAGAGTGAGGTTGCGAGCAAAAGTGTTGCGAGTTTGTAAGAGAGATTTTTTAAAGATGAAGCTGGACATAATTTATTTGTTTCTTGGGGAAAAAAGTAATTGAAAGTTGATAAACGAGGACAATGAAGTCAATCAGTTTTATATACTTTTTGAGCGCGTCCGATGAGATCATTTTCACTTCCGATGAAAACAAACTGACGTAAATCTTACAATAAAAAAATATAATTAAAAGCAGAGGGGTTTTTTCGTTTTAATGACGTTAGATTGAAAGATCAGATCTTTCGTGCTTAGATAAACAGTATGCATCATTCTTTACGCACAATGTAGTATATACAGATCTAATCTTCAAATAAATAAATTTGATAGCTTTCTTTTAATTGAAGGAATCAAAAAGGTTTTTTTTTTTTTTTTTTTTTTTGTCAAATTTTTTATGAACTGAATCGTTATTCAACAATTTTGTCAATAATCCCCTGAATTGCTTGATGAATAAAAAGTGGTGCTTGAAAGCAAAGCTTTAAAAGGCCGAGTATTTGTAACTACACAACCAGTGGAAAATCCAAATTCAAATTTCGTATTAGACAACTTTGAAGGCGTATTTTTTAAAAAATGCCTATGTTAACAGAAAGAATATAGATGTGGTAGCTGCGTTTTTTTATGATTCTTTGTAAGCTCAAGTGTTTTTTCTGTTTTTTTTTTTTTTTTTTTTTTTTTTTTTTTTTTTTTTTTGAGGGCAATTGAAAATAATCGAGTCTTTTTTTGACATCATCAGATTGGGTGTGTTCTTTTGTCAACATAGGCATTCTTAAAAAAAATGCCCTCAAAGTTGCCTAATACGGAATTTGAATTTGGATTGTCCACTGGTTGTGTACACGACAATATAATAGAAAATTTTCTTTGATCTTCTTCTAAAAAGACTTTCAGGCTTCGAATTTATGATAGGGGCCTATTCTATGTATCTTTTATATTAGTTTTTTTTTTGGATTTTGACAACAGAAAATTTGGATTGCGTCACATTTGCAGGAACTTTTTTGGCGCGGCGCGAAAGCTGTGTTTGATAACTTTTTGCCGCCTCCTTTACTCTCTTTTGTCAAGTTAAACTCTCTACGTAAAAACTAATCAATGAGTGCATACGAAGCTTTTTCTTTAGCAAAAAAGGCAAATTCAAAAAACCAGTGAACTCAATAACAAAACCTCTTAAATATCTTCCTTTTTTTTTATAAAAACAATAGCTTAGCAATGTAACCTCAGAAGCAAGCCGACTTTTTCAAATTTGTACTTCACGCTCATCCACTGCAAGAAACATTTCAGCAAACTTACAGGGATATTATGGCACTAAATCAGCTGTGTCTTCGGTAAAGACCTCAATAGCAAATGAATTCGCACGAGACTAACGCGAGGGGGGGTTTTTTTTTTTTTTTTTTTTTTCGTAGTCATCCGTGTTGAAAATCAATCGAAATCAATTTCAGTCAATATTAGACAGCACAACACATATACTTAAAGCTAATGCTTCGCCAAAGCTTGAATTGATACCCAAACAAATCATTCAACATCGTACCATATTTTCAGGTCCCAGTAGTAGCCGAACCATGGTTTACCGCCGACTGGGAAAACTAGAGCAAGAAGCCAATTTAGCTCCTCAAGATATTGCTAAACAAGCTATTCTTTACAAGGTACTGTTTGATTTTTTATTTGTGAAGCAATTTTCATCTCACATTTTTTTAAACAAAAAAGGAGTGGTTAAAAACGAATAACCCTCAAGCAGTGATTGCAAGATTTGAAAGAGGCAACTTTGCACAAAATGAAGAATGTTGGCAATACTATATTGCAGCTTTAGCTCAGACAGGGAAATCTGACGTTATATGGACAAAGATTCTACAAAAATTAGAAGGTGCAAAGGCACTAGGAGAAGAAAATCGAGTGATACCAAAAGAAATCATCCAACAAGCAATTGCGAGTCGACAAGGGGGACAAGCCGTTATTTCTGAAGGAGAAAGCATTGCGGCAGGTACTGGAAATAAATCTAATCCAGTTTATGTTGTAGTTGAAGAAGCACGCAAATTTATGTTCTGGAAAGCCTTACGCTGGGTCGGGGTCACTTTAACTTACGCCTTCTGTATCTTAACCATACTCTCTTTGGCTTTAGAAAACTCCGGGCTGCTAAAACCAGCAACAACACAAGCCGAATATGAGCCTGTGTCTCAGTCAACTGTTAAATTTGAGGATGTACAAGGTGTTGAAGAGGCAAAGCAAGAGCTAGAGGAGATTGTTGAGTTTTTGAAAAATCCACATAGATTCACTGAACTAGGTGGTAAACTTCCAAAGGGTGTTTTACTTACAGGCCCTCCGGGCACTGGTAAAACTATGCTAGCAAGAGCAGTTGCTGGCGAAGCGAATGTGCCCTTCTTTTTTATGAGCGGAAGTGAATTTGACGAAATGTATGTAGGTGTAGGTGCAAGAAGAGTGCGTGAATTATTTGGTAAGAGAAATGATATTTTCTAATTTAGCTGCTTTCTAATATTCTTTCGTTTAAGCTGCTGCAAGAGCTAAAGCACCCAGCATTGTTTTTATCGATGAGATTGATGCTATTGGATCAAAAAGAAACCCAAAAGATCAATCATATATGAAGCAGACTTTGAACCAACTGCTTGTTGACCTTGATGGGTTTTCTCAAACTGAAGGTGTTATTTTTATTGCTGCTACCAATTTTCCCGAGCTTTTGGATAAAGCGCTTGTGAGGCCTGGTAGATTTGATCGACTAGTAAACGTACCCTTACCGGACGTTCGAGGAAGAATTGAGATTTTGAAACATCACACGAAAAAAATTCAGGTAGCTAGTGAAGTAGACATTAGTGTCATAGCTAGAGGAACACCGGGCTTTAGTGGTGCTGATCTGGCCAATTTGGTAAACTTAGCCGCTATCCAAGCAAGTCGCGATGGTTCAAAGGAAGTTAGGCTGCGTCATCTCGAGCATTCAAAGGACAAGATCATCATGGGCGCTGAACGTAGATCCGCCGTTATAACAGAAGAAAGTAAGAGGCTGACAGCTTACCACGAGGGAGGACATGCTTTAGTGGCGTATTATACACCAGGTGCTATGCCGTTACATAAAGCAACGATCATGCCTAGAGGATCTGCTTTAGGTATGACTGTCCAATTACCTGAAATGGACAAGGTATGGCACGTTGATTTTTAGCTTTTATTCAATTCCATTTTGTATATAGGACTCGTTCACAAAGAAGGAATTTTTAGCACAAATTGATGTTTGTATGGGAGGCAGAGTAGCAGAAGAGATGATGTTTGGAGATGACAATGTAACTAGTGGGGCACATAGTGATATTGTGAAAGCCACAGATGTTGCCAAACGAATGGTCCGCTATTACGGTATGAGTGAAAAAGTAGGAGCGATCAGCTTTGATAACGAAGATATGCAGCTACTGAGTGCACAAACTAAGCAACTAATCGAATCTGAAATTTCTGACTTAATTGAATCATCGCAAAGTAGAGCTAAGCGTATATTGACAGAGCATCAGGAAGAATTGGATAGACTGGCAAGTGCACTTGTTGAATACGAAACATTAGATGCACAAGAAATTAGAGATGTTTTGACCGGAAAGCCAATCACAAGGCCTGCAGTGTAATAATTGGTGTAAATAATGATTTATAAAAAAAAAAAGGAGTCCTTTATTATCTCTTTTCTCTTCTCTCTTTTCTTTTTCTTCTTTTTTTTTTTTTTTTTTTTTT
>JNDS01002881.1:0-12014 GCA_000697035.1 Rhizopus stolonifer B9770
AGGGAAATCCCAAGCAATGCCTCTTGAGCGAGCCAAGACATGTCCTTCTTGCCGATATTGCTGGTGATGGATGGTATGAAAACACGCAAAAAAAAAAGCGCTTACATGTTACTAACCCTTTTATTCTAAGCTTCTTAAAAGATGGTTTCTCCTCTGATTCGAAGATCTTCACTAGCAAGTTCTTCATGACAGTTTACGAGGCTGTTTTTCTTGCCTCGCGCATTACCGTGGAGGACACATGTCGCGAGTCCATGACTCTTTTGCTCGTCGCAGTAAATAATTATTTTATTGAAACTATATATGAAGTTTTATATGAATTTTTTTACATTTTTAGATGCTCCATGTTATGCTCAAGGAGGTCAGCGTCGCAGTTGATGGGGAAGAGGCGGTCAAAGAAAACCGCGACCTCTCAAATTTCGCTGCCACGTCGCAAAACCCATGGTGCCTTATGTACAGCTCGTACATGGATAATGCTGACGATGAAGAAGACACTGGTTCGATCTTTGATGATATCAACCTTGGTGAAGTTTTTGATTGGGAAGAAGAAGTAGAAAGCTTCATCAAAAAGCTCAAGAACTCGGGTCATTATCAGCCCGCGACAAAAAAGACGCTGGCATCCAGAAGTTTGATCTTTAATAAGTTTCAAAAAGTATCTGCTTCTGCCCGCATTTCAAAGAATAAAAAAAAAATATACCTATAATTTCTGCCTAGTATTTTCGATCTACCTAGTTTTTGTCAATTTGCCTAGAAACTATTATTCCACCTAGAAACTATTATTCTACCTAGAAACTGTTATTCTACCCAGATCTTTTATTCTACCCAGATCTTTTATTCTGCCTAGTTTTTTTATTCTGCCTAGTTTTTTTATTCTGCCTAGATTCTTTTTATCTGCCTAGATTTTTTTTATCTGCCTAGATTTTAAAATCCGCCTAGAATCCGCCTATAGTAATGAGGCCTTACCTAGATAGGGGGGGGGGTCTCACGCACATTGCCTAGATTGCCTAGATTGCCTATATAGGGCTAATCTGCCTAGAATAAGAAAAGGGATGACGTCACAATTATTACAATTTATATACCCGTTTAATTTCCAAATGAATAAAATCTCTCTCTTATTCTGTCTCGCTAATTCCGTGCACACCTTAAGAACCTATTACCAGCCGTTTCACTGACGCTTTAAATATTTGCCATAAATCAGATTTCATAACGAGCGGAAGCGCCCTCAAATCAATTATTTTTTTTGGTAACGTCCAACCAATTCAGGGGTATTTTAACAATAAAAATATATTATGTTTGCCACAAGGAGTGTTTAAAGATGGAAAATTATGTATTTAAAAATTTATTAAAAGCATTGGAGATGTAAATTTCAGATTGTAATCTATTAAAAATGTGAACCGCTTGCAAATGTACAATCAATTTTAATACCTGCACATGTATCGGAAAGATTAGATATAAAAAAAAAACAATATAAAATCATTTATAATTTTCTAAGAATTCAAAAATATCAAGTTTTTTTTTGTTTATAAGCATTATTTACAAGCACATTCACTAAACAACATGCCTAAATGCAAATGCAAGCGATTTTGTAAATCGACAGAAACCGTGCTTACCACACGCGTTTACAAGAACCACCAGGAATACGAGGGAAGAGATGAAATATTAAATAGAATTAACAGTGCAATTATACCTATCCACCAAAGTGATAATCATGATTTACACGAGGAACATAGTACGTTACTTTTAGTTTTTGTATTTGTTGCTCAAAGCTAATTTCACTTTAGTCACTGATTATGAAAATCCTTTATCACCTTTAGGCGGGCAGAGTTCTCCTATGGATATTGATTGTAAGTAGTTGAGCAAATCTTATATATGTGATACTAAATGTGATGATTTATAATTCAGGTGAGTCTGCTGGAGAAGAGTTTCAATTTGATAACACAATCAGTACTGACACAGATGAAAATAACAATGAAAATGAAGAAACTGAAATATGCACTGCAAATAATGGTCAATATTCAATGGTCGATGCAGTTTCTGCTGAAGATGAACATGTCACTAGTAATTTCGAAGATGAAATTGATGGCGGAGAGACCGATGATGATCATCAAGACCTTGACTGTATCAATTTAGAAAGCTCAGCCTACCCAGCTTCAGATATTGAGTCGAGACCTATAAACTGTAATTAACTCTATCATTTTTTCAGCATTCTAATATTCATTTAGTGTTTAATCCAATCGAGCTATTCGTCGTCTTATTTATACATACCTTTTCTGCCATGTTCCTTGTCAAACAAGGTACGGTGATACTCCTTGCGTTCCTCAATCTACTCTTTAAAGCTCTAAATTTGAATATCGAATTACCCAAAACACATGATACGCTTGCGAGCAAGTCTGGATATTTAATGCTAACCGATACCATCAAGGAATATGTCGCGTGTACTGAATGTCATGCCATTTATGAGAGGAACAATGACTCAAATCCACCTCCATTGCTTTGCAGCTTTAACAAAACCACGATCACATGGGTTTCCAGCAATTCGAGCGAAGAAATGTCTAGTGCTTGTGGGAATCCTTTGTTCCGGCCTTCTGGCTTACCTTTTAAAGTCTTTCCTTATTGCAACATAACCGAAACACTTTCAGAACTTTTTCGAACTCCTGGTTTTGAAAAAACGATTAACCACTGGAAGAAACGAGGATCAAATGATGAGATGTGTGATATATATGATGGGTGTCTATGAAGCGAGTTGAAAGATGGAGAGGGAAAGTCCTTTGTTAATGGTGAAAATGAAAGATCATTGATGCTGACCCTTAATGTCGATTGGTTCAAACCCTTTGATGGCATCTATTCTAGCGGCGGAATGTACTTAACCATCAACAATTTGCGCCGTGATATTAGAAATGATCCTTCAAACATGGTCTTGCTCGGTGTGATACCCGGTGGATGTGAGCCAAAGTCAGAAGAGATGAATAGATACCTGAAGCCGCTAGTGGATGAATTACAAGAGCTTTTCGGTGGTGTAATGATGAAAACCTGGGAAAGTCCCGATGAAGCTGTACTCGTTCGCGCTGCTCTTTTACTGGTCGCTGCTGATACCCCTGCTACTAGAAAGGTCTGTGGCTTTACATCACATAACAGTAAAAATGCTTGTATGAAATGTAAAAAAAAGTTTGCATATGACAAAGAGTCAAAATCCATATGTTATGCTGGTTTCAACACCGAGTATCCTTCGCAAACCATGGCCGAAAATAAAAAGAACGCATTAGCTTGGAAAGCATGCATCAATGAGTCTGAAAGAGAAAAGCTTGAAAAAGAAAACGGCACACGATGGTCTGAACTGCACCGGCTTTCTTACTTTGACTGTATTCGTTGCTCCCTCGTAGATCCAATGCACAACCTTTTCATGGGTACTGCAAATCGAATGGCTCATCTCTGGGTCGAACGCATACTGATCAAGCCTACAGCTCTTCGAACAATGCAACAATTGGCAAGTGGTGTTATCACCCCACCAGGTTATGATAATCTCCAGCGTAATATCGGTTCAGGATTTTCTTTTATGAAGCCAGATCAATGGAGATCTTGGTGTCTGGTCTACTCGCCATTTGTTTTAAAACCGATTTTGTTTTATCCTAAGATTAAATAAAAGGGTCGTAGTGATGACAGGACTTTATCAAAAATTAGGTGATCTTTATTGGATGAATAATACAACTCTTTATATACTTCTTGATTGCTTTTGTCCTACCAAGACTTCCCGTCTTAGTTATTAGTTATGTACAACCAGATATTGTATATCTTATGTATTACAAGTTGAGGTCTGTGTCTACAAACTCTTACTTATCCGTAATATGCAATCCTTAAGTATCATTCTATTAGATATTCGATTATATTAATCATGGATAGAGCATTGTAGAAAGTCAAAAAAAAAAAAAAAAAAAAAAACGCGACATAAATATTTTATTGAGAAACTAACTGTATATTTGTCTTTGAATGTCTAAATTTTATAACTTAGTATCTGAACAGTGTCCAACTTATATAAAGCTTTAAGCGTACACAAACTAAAAAGTTTGTAAAAAGAAAAAAAAATTAAAAATGGTATTTTCTTTTATGCACATGGCTGTCTGTAAAAAAAAAAAATCAGTGTTTGTTGATAGTACTGGAAGTTTCAGTTTGTTGTTGTTGTTCCATAATGCCATTTAATCGAGCCTATGTTTTAAAAAATCAATCAAGGTGTTTCGAGTACATTCTTTCAAGTGTATTTACAAGTTCTTCGTGTAGTTTTCCTTGCTTCTTTAATTCTACTCGACGATTGACAAGTACACCGACGTTGAACATGTAGTAAGCTGTTAATATAATGTTAATACAAACATACATAGTACTCTTCTATCGTCTCTTACCAGTTGTTCCTGCAAGGAAAAGAACAGCAGACTTTTGAGTGATATCAGCTAAACGACTTGCAATTGCCATAGTGTATTGTTATTTTTTTTAAAAAAAAAGTGGCGAGAAAAAAAAAAAGGCACCTGAGTTGCTTTATTTGTATTTTTTTGATTCCACATGACGTAAGAAACTTTTTTCTTTATTTTTCCTTTTTTTTTTCCTAATTCGAAATGAATCTCTTTTTTGGCAAAGCAAAGCCCAGGACAACTGCAAAAGATGCTATCTATAAATTACGTGAGACTTTGGACATGTTGGAAAAGAGACAGACTTTTTTAGAAACTAAAGCAGAAAACGAACTTAAATCAGCAAAGCTCAACGCTACCAAAAACAAAAGAGGTAAGGAGGGGGAAAGAAATAGAAAGAAAGAAATAAACAAGATTGTAACTGAGTAGTTAACAGTAATGCTTTACCCTCTTTTTAATTCACAGTTGCCTTGATGGCGCTTAAGAGAAAGAAAGCCTATGAGACAAATATTGAAAAAATAAACGGAGCACGCATGACGATTGAGACACAAATGATGGCTATAGAAAATGCCAACGTTAATTTGGAAACTATGAGCGCTATGCGTGCAGGTGCTGATGCTATGAAAAATATACATGGAACAATGTAAAGAGTATTATTCTGACTATGATTGGTGCTCTAAACTGACTAAAAATATTATAGGGATATTGATAAGGTAGATGCAACTATGGACGATATTCGTGATCAAATGGATATTGCAAATGAAATTTCAGAAGCTATTTCTAGACCTGTTGGTGCGGGAGATGAATTGGACGAGGTAAGCATTTCATAAAAAAAAACCATTCGACACAAAGTCATATACTCATATTACCTACATTAGGACGATTTGCTAAATGAACTGGAAGAATTGGAGCAAGAAGAATTAGATGCTACGTTGCTAGAAACACCATTACCCGTAGCTAGTGCGCCCAATGTGCCTTTACATACACCTGGTAAGAAATGCAATATAAGACATAAATGATTTGCTAAGGTTTTTTACCGGTTATAGTTAGGAGCAATGATTTTGAAGACGACGAAGAGGCAGAACTTAGGGCTCTTCAAGCCAGCATGGCAATGTAGCTGTAATTGCATATACACTTACACCATGTTGCTCTGGTACATTGCTTATTCATGCGCATATTATATCCGTTTATCTGACACCTTTTGTCGGGTTTTCTGAAATACCAAAGATTTTTTAAAAAAAAAAAGTTGTACACAAAAGTAATGCAGTCAAAGAAAGAGAAGCAGGATTTTTTTTTTTTATTGTAAATTTAGAAGTACAGCGGCTTTTTTTCTCCCCGCATATTCTATTGTCCAGCTGACATCTTCGTCTTTTCTATTTCTTTTGCTATTTAACAAAGCCAAAAATTGCTTACTGGCACCAGTCAAGTCCAATTCATTGCCTGTGTACCCGCCTACATTAGTGCTCGAACGTATAAGAAAAAATAAAACTTACAACTGTCATCGGTTTTTATACCAATGGTATAATATGTAAGGTACAAAATGCCTGGGCTTAACATCCCAGAATGATTATGTTCTCGGGCTTCATGCTGTAAGGCTCCGTCCATCATGGCTGCCTTTTCTTCGACAGTTTGGTAGTTTATGGTGAGTTGGTATGGATTCATCAATGGTTGTGCATATAAAATATCCGAATCCAATTCCAAAAGTTCAAGATACCTTGGTATATAAGTTGCCATTTTTCGCGTCCTGTTTTTTTTTTTTTTATTTTTTAAGATAAGTATGCAAAATACTTTTACAAAGTACATCTCTCTTTCTTTCTTTTACCATATGTCATGACTGTTTATTACTGTGGAGCTGGTGATGATGGTAATAAAATGCTTGTATCTTTGTAAGTAGTTTAACGAGTTGAACAGTTTTCCTATTACTGCGAATGGTTCTGCTCTTGATCCCAATAAGGCTCGTCCTAAAAAAAAATTTAAACATCCCCAATTTCTTTTTTCAACATTTCTCGATTGTACCTCTTTCGAATTCTAATTGCATAATTTTTCTAGTTGACTTAGTCACATATGGTGCTACATTACATACTGGATAGCACGGTGAAACGATAGGCATCACAGCATTCTCAAAATCTGCCAATGAATTATAATCTACCCTAGTGCCGTTTATTCCAGGAACATAGTTTGCTAGCATGACGGGTGTTTGCCAAGGCCATTGACTCCACATGTTGAAAAACTCGTACAAAATTTTGGTAATTGTCAGATCTTCCTTGTTATCAATCGATAAATACGTCTTGATCAACAAAAGAGTCCACGAACTTCCGTTCAAATACCCTAGCGGTTTCTTATATATACCACGCTGTGATGCCCAATACTTAATACATTGAAGACTCGTTTGAAACAATCTGGCGTGTACACGGTGAATTTGTTTTTTGCAATATTGATTTACTCTAGGCCCGTCCATACTTGCTAAGCACGTTATATCAATATCCTGCAATAATGAATCATCCAGAAAGTCGATGGTCGGTGTAATTCTTTCAAGCTTTAGTCGAACAAATGATATGTCAATCTAAACTCGTAAATATGTAAAAAAAATTGATTCTAATTGCTTCGCAATAGTTGATTTAGACTTACTGATATATTATCTATAGTACATTTGATAATAGGAACATTTGCTTTGTGTATAGACTGGTAATATAAAAAAGTAAGAATGTGTTCTGATCTCTTTGCGTGTACATAAATGTTATACATTACCTCTATGTTACTCACCAGGGTTTGTTGCTTCAATTTTTTAGGGAAAAACCTAAAGAACAATTTCCGCTGAACTTGAAAAGGGCAGACCAATACAAGATCAATATCTGCGTCTCTAATATATCCTCCTAGCCCATACGATCCAAAGGGGGATAAAAGACATTCGATATCTCCTCTTTTCCAATCCAACTCTTTAGCTACCTCTGCTTGAAAGTTGACCAATATGCGCTGTAATAACTCAATAACATGCTTTCTGTTTTAAATCTTTTAGAAAAAAAATATTCAATACTTTATTGTTTGTTTACCTTTTCAACTGTTCGTCTTCTGTCTCAATAATTCTTCGTTTCTCCAAATAGTCGAGCCAGTGTTCATTGGTTATATCTGTTTGTACCGCTGACATCCGATATTTGAATAAAAGCAATTGGATTCAGATTTTTGTATGTAAAGGGGAAAGAAAGAAAGAAAAAGAAAGAGAGGGGGGAGGGTATAGTCTTACAAAAAAAAAGAGAGAAAGAAAAAGAATTAGTGCCTGACAAAAAAAAAACACCATGGCATTTTACTGAAAAAAATAAAGTCACGCTTTGTTATTTCGCTTTAGAAAAAAAAATACGAACGTTGCTGCAGTGTGGACGAAGGATATGGTGAAGGACTCTCCGAATCGCGCTTTTTTTATTTGTAAAAATTTATATAAACATCTCTTTCTCTTTATAACTTTCTAAGTCGTATTTTTTTTTAAAAAAAAACATAATATTCTTCGGTACCAAGTGAGGGAAAATGTCTGGGTTGGGTTTACCATATCCGCAGTCCGAACGGAGCCAACAAGTACGTCCTGCAATCATTTACTGATTTTTTCCCTAAAATTTGCGATTTGGTCTTTTTTTTTTTTTTTTTGAGAATTGAGACAACAATTTTTGCGAAAGTACTAAACATATTTAGCGAATCGTCACATATTTTTTAGCGGTTTGCAACAAAAATGTTAGCGATACTGGCAATCTAATTTTGAGCGGGAGATACGTACACAAATTCAGATGCAGATGTTGATGATTAAATTTCTAAAAGAAAAGGTATTATTAAATGGAATTCACACTAGCTAACGTAATGTTAGTTAGTTATGATGTAATTAGAGAAAGTATATAAAATTCTGTACTATTCAGAAAAACGCGTCTTCTTTTTTTTTCGTTTTTCACTGTCTTAACAAATGAATACAAACAACTCAACTGCTTCTAACAGCGCTACCCTCGATAACTCTAGAGTTGATAGCATCACTGTAAATGGCACTACTGTCATCAAAAATTGTAATACAATAAATATTGTGCATTAATTTATATAGCTAATTTTTTTATGGTAGTCTTTTAGAAGAGATCGAAACCGTTGTTCGCACTGAACGATCAAAAAGACGTCCTTACAAGAAAATGACACCTGAGATCTGGAAGATTTTTTGGAACAATTACCAGTTGAAGGGATACAGTTTGTACCAGGCCGCTAAATCAATTAACTTCCTTGAATCGACAATGCGTAAATGGGTAGAACGTGTTGGTGACTCACGTGAAGGGACAATCCTAGAGCTTGCAATTCGTGGTAGAACAGCACCCGGATTGATAATGGCCAACCACTCTCAGTTCATAGAGAACCTTTTGGAAAGCAGATCCGAGTACACTCTTGACGAAATTTCTCTTTTGCTCCAGGAAGAATTCCCTGAAGACTTTGAAAGCAGATTGTCTATTTCTGCTGTACACAAGCATCTGATAAGCAAGCTCAACTTCACTTTGAAGAAAGCCGAGATCTACTCAGAACGACGTAACCATGAGGAAATTCGGCAGAAAAGATCTGACTATGTGAATAAAATAGTAACTGAGGAAAGGGTTCATTATGGCCAAAATTGTGTGTTTGTGGACGAGACTGGCTTCAACTTGCATATTAACAGAACACAGGCCAGAGCAAGAAGAAATGAACCAGCCAGGATCGTTGTTCCTTCCTCTTCAAAAGAAAGAAACGTGACTATATTTGGAGCGATTAGCCACCGAGGTGTTGAACTCCTGGCAAAACATGTAAGATGTGTACACCATCTTGTAATACTTTTTACTTAAAATACGTAATATTCTATAGAACACAGATAATACAACCAGGAGCAACAACTTTCTTGATTTCATCGATGGTTTGATTGAACACCTGGACAGCATTGGTGCTCAAGGAAGCTACGTTGTGTATGATAACGCACCAATTCATGGGACAGCAGCAGCACAGAAACTTGAAGCAGCTGATTACAATCCATTGAAGTTGCCTCCATGGTCCCCGTTTCTTAACCTTATTGAAGAGTGCTTCTCTAAGCTGAAAAATGGGGTCAAGAAACACAAACTTCATAACAGTCTGACTTGCTAAACAGAATCACCCAGTCTGCTGCTGCCATCACGGCTAACGACTGCCAAGGCTGGATCAGGCACTCGAGAGAGTACTTCTCGAGATGTCTCCGTATGGATGAGATGTTATAAATATTTTAATAAAAACTTTAACTTTTAAGAAAATATACGATATGCAATAAATAGTTTCAGTATGATTGAAGAGTCCCAGATTAAAAAAACATATCTTATAACACTATTAACGGCTGGTACCAGACAATAGTATACGACTCGTTTACTTATCATTAACATCTATATCTGAATTTGTGTACGTATCTCCCGCTCAAAATTAGATTGCCAGTATCGCTAACATTTTTGTTGCAAACCGCTAAAAAACATGTGACGATTCGCTAAATATGTTTAGTGCTTTCGCAAATTATTTTGTACTTTTCGCAAATTTTAGGGAAAAAACCAGTACTTTGATGGAGGAAGTGGTTCTTTTTTTTTTACAGCCCGTAACAATTCATCGTCATTATTCTCTTCTAAAAATATTACTAGTTAATAAATAATATGTTCATGTTTTCATACCTTTCTTGCTAGATTTTTGGGGCGTTCCATAATGGTCACAACGGTAAGTGCTAATGGCTTTTAGGAGACTAGCTCCAGGTATTTCACGATTGGTTGAGGGCTTAATCTGTTTACATACCCAAGTAGCACGTTTTATTAAAGTGAGCCTAAAGAAAGTTTCATACTTTTCTTCGTTTTAAAGGAAATGTTTATGATGTCTGTATCATAATGAACTTCTTCACGATGAACGAAATTTAAATTCTTAATCATAGTTATTGTTTGATTGAATTGTATAATGTGGCAGCTATATTTACTTGATGTAAAACAAGGTAAAGATATATATAAAAAAAACATGGGAATATACACGATATAGATTACACTGTCGATTCGTAACTATTGTTTTTGGGTGCCTATCTAAACTTTTTGGGTCAATTTGAGGTGTTAAACTTAATTTAACAGGACCGTTGGAGATGCTCTAATGAAAGTGCCATACAGTGTTGACAATTTTACGAATTTTTATTGATAAGATGATCCGGGTAAATAATGTGTTGTGAAAATATTTACCAGAAAATAAGAGATTTGGAACCAAAATAGTGATCCCAGCGGCTTTTTTCGAGGGCACATAGACATAAGCAATATCATCGGCAAGTGCTGATACCTAGTACACCACACTGAACACATGAAGAACAGAACCTCATATCCTCATGCACTGGTCAATGCAATCGGATAACGATATTACTATGCCTATATCACATAATCAGGAAGCATACGTTTCCTTTTTGTTGTCATTACTGCCCACTTAGTCGACTTCTAAAGCACTCGTAAGCAGGCTCAGTTGTTCTGTTCAACCGGAAGCAGACCACACTAAAGCATGACAAAGGAACCTAATGCCACATCAGCAGAGACAGTTCCAAGTACTTCTCTCGAATAAAAATTATTAATAGAAATCTATTTAAGCAAGCATGTGTGAACTGTTCACATAGTATTTACATAATTTAATATTACCATCTCGCGCAGGGAATTAAATATTCAGTAAACCCAGTTTAGAACACTCTCCACGACTATTACAGTTTTCAATTCAACCATTCAAAACACTGCTGTGAATCTAAAACAAAAATAAATAAATAAGCTGCGTTTTTTATTTTTGTCTATTTGCTAATTCACTCACGATTTTGTAAGAATTACAATGGGAGTTGCGTACTATTGCATTAATATATAGCTTTGAAAGTAAAATGAATGAGAGAAGTTGCTCAAAAGAAAAGAAAGTGTAGCGCTGCAAATGCAACTCAAAACCATGACGTTATCAGGTGACGTATTAGACTTTTTTTTTAAAAAAAAATCTAAAAATACAAATTGGGTCATTTTATAATTTTTTTTTTTTTTTTTTTTTTTTTTGTTTTGAAGTGAAGACTTTACAGGATTTTACCCTAAAATTAGACGATGTTAATTTTTTTCTAGACGAATCAAAATTAATTTTTAGATGATATATATACCTTTTTAAGCCGAGACACAAAAAGGATCATATATAAATTAGTGTTAGTTTTAAGACATGTTTGGTTTGTTAGATATTTTACCTGAATAAAATAGCTTGGTCATTATCAAGCGGAATGTTTCTTTTTCTTGTTTTGATGATGCAGCATTGTTTCGTCTCTTGAAACCCGGTTGTGATGAAGTGGGCATGGCTTGACGACTGAGGCAAATGGGACGGTTTCCAGTTGTACGTAACTCGTTCAATATTTTTCTAAAGTTGCTTACAGCAGCAAGATCCCTATTCCATAACTTTTCTGGCGAATGATTATCACATTTTAAGAGTCCATTGCAGGTAACAGTTGGATTTTTTTCTCTTCTGTATGGTCTTGGATTGGCAACAGTACAGAATTTTTTCAACGCCCCTTCGCAGTCTGGACAAACAGATGATGTTTTGAACTCGTTAATTAGGTACACGTCAAAGCCATTCTTCTTCAGCATCCGGATC
>JNDS01002891.1:0-11218 GCA_000697035.1 Rhizopus stolonifer B9770
TTTTTTTTTTTTTTTTTTCATCATTTCACAATCAGAATTCTCGTCATCGCCTTCTACATCGTCGCATCACCAGCGACAGAGTTCTATTTATGTTAAACAGCAACGTATAAATAGCAACAAGATGAAGAATCTATTACAAAAGAAGGCCTTCCATGTTTTATTTGCAATCACATTTTTTGGTTTATTTCTATTACTGTGGTTCTGTTTAAATTATTTCAATAACAGAACTTGGCCCAGTTTACGTAAAGCATCCAAAAAAAAAAAAAAAAAAAAAAAAAAAAAAAAAAAAAAACTTAAAAAAAGGAAAGTTCGTGTCGCTAAAACTGAAAGTATAGCACAAGAATTAATTTCTGAGCATTGCTCTTTACCCCATCCAGGGAAAACATTGGTCCAATATGCTGTGATGATTGACGCAGGCTCCTCGGGCTCTCGAGTTCATGTCTATAAGTTTAACCACTGCAAACAGATGCCTGAACTAGAAGATGAAGTGTTTCATGCAATTGAGCCTGGTCTCTCTTCTTACAAGGATGAGCCCCAGGCAGCGGCCGATTCACTTGATGTTCTTCTTGAGATAGCTGTCAAGCGAGTGCCTGATGTTTTACAAAAATGTACTCCGATAGCTATTAAAGCCACTGCTGGATTACGGCTATTAGGCCCGGAGAAAAGTGAAGCAATATTGTCTGCCATACGTTCCAAGCTTGAGGTCTTGCCATTCTTTATAGATTCTGTGGAAATTATGGATGCCAAGGAGGAAGGTGTGTTTGCTTGGATGACTGTCAACTTCCTCTCAGAGCGTTTGGACTCCAGTCGTAAAAACACAGTGGCCGTATTTGATCTAGGAGGTGCCTCTACACAAATCGTCTTTGAACCTTCAGCTGAAATGCCCCCAGGGGATCATATGTACAAGCTTGATGTAGAAAAGAAAAAGTATACCTTGTATCAACATTCTTATTTGGGATTTGGTCTCAACGAGGCAAGGAAGAGGATAAAATCTTATGTTACACAATTGTGGGAAAAACAACACACAGAGTACAACCATCCGTGTTTACCTTTGAATTATACAGAAACGTTTCAGGATTTCAAGCTAACTGGTACTGGAGCTGGACATACCGCTTGTCGTGGGTTGGTTGAACGCGTTTTTGAAAAGGAAAAAGAGTGCCTACAGAAGCCTTGTGCCTTTGGTGGCATATATCAACCTTCATTAGCAGATACATTCGCAGGCCATGACCTTTACATTTTTTCTTACTTTTATGACCTGACTCAGCCATTAGGCATGCCTTTTGAATTTTCTGTACAAGATTTTGGCGAACTGGCTTATCACGTATGCGAACAAAATTACGAAGCATTTAGAAATGTACCCAATGTTGTTCACTTGATAGAGAGTACACCTAGTTATTGTCTTGATTTAACATACATGTATACACTACTACGAGTTGGATACAATATTCCTCCTCATTGGCGATTGCGAACAGCCAAAAAGATCAAGGATGCAGAGACAGGTTGGTCTTTAGGTGCCTCTATTGTCATGATGAATAATAACAAGTTAAAATGTAAACATTAATCAATAAATATTTATTTATCATACAAAGAGAGGGGAATTGTGGGAAATATTTTTGTAGTCTACTTATAAAGGTTCTGTGTCGAAAGACAATATCGGTAATCCATCATCAAAGCCCAATGCCGTTAAACCGTCATTGTTTATATCAAGGGATGGTTGTGGCTGCTCTTGTAGTTGTTTAAGTAAAACTTTGTTTTTCAAGTAAGTGTTGCAAGCGCACTCAAGGTCATCATGTATATCTTGACTCTTTAGAAACTCACAAAGGTGTTGAGCCATGCCGTCGGGCATACCTTCATACTGTTTACTTGCTGATTCAAGTATTTTCATTATCCTCATTAACATAGTTTTACATGTTTGTCGTTCTATTGTTTTATCCAGTGCAAACATACAGAATACGGTGGAAGCAACGTAGACACTGAGAAGATAGTAATTGTATATACACCAGCTAAAATGGGCATCAAAATACTCTCCTAATTCTAAAATGATGGATGCTGATTTGATACACTGCTCTCTTGAGTTTGCATGTTGATATTCATCAATATCAGACCTTCCCAGGATACCCTTGTGTATTTTAATCCATTGAGCCTCATATTGCATTCTTAACAATGTATTGACTTTCTTCTTCAATAATGAATGCGGTCCTTTTAAGCAGCATACTTCGATAGGCAAGTCTTTAAACCACCGTGTTAAACGTATTTCTTTTGCCAAAATAGCTTTATCCGATTCTCCCGATGAAATCAATTGCGTTATGTTAGATCCAAGCTTTGCTAGTTCAACTGTACAAACACTGAATGCTTCATTGATAGCTTCTCTCTCAAACCTTAATCTTTCCTTTTTGTTTCTAATATCTTTTATCAAGATGGCATTGAGAGAAATAATTTCACGGTAATCCACGTCACCATACTCGACAACACATGTTCCGCCAGAGTTATAGCTAGTAATAAAATCATTAAACTGCAAAGCTACACGTAAGTACAAATAGTGTTTTCTCATTTTTATGTCGTTTTTGAATTGATCATGATCAGCACCCATTTCTAGCCATTTACGATAGCCGAGAACCATATAAAGCCGCGCCTTAGAGTAACGCTTGCATACCATACAACTGATAGATAAATCAATAATAGCTTCAATAATAGCACAATTGGGGGTGGTGTCAAAGTATTCCATAAGCTCGTCACGCGCGCGGTCGTAATAGTATCCAGCCACTGTCTGTGCATCTGGGTAAAGATCTCGGTCGTGTCGCATGCAGTGCAAAAACAGTTTAGAAAGTGCTGAATCTGTACATAGTCTATTGAGGTTTGGATCACTTGATCTGTTCCAAAATGTCTCCCAATTAGTGCCAAATTTGGGATGGGGACAGTCCCAACTGTCTTGCATAATTGTACATAATGGCTCTGGTGTCATATTCTTCAGGATATTGTCCAAATTTGTACGGCAGTGTTTATAATCTTCTATCAACACCACAGGGTTTCTTGAGAGCGCACTGAGCCAGTATTCTGCTGCTTGGTAGTAGATAGAAGCCGAGGAAGTAGAAGAAGGAGAAGAGCACATTTCTACAGCCTTTTTTTCTTCGCAATCGTCCTTTCCATTTGTACCTTTTTGTAGGCTGCGAATCTTTTGTGCGGCCTCGATGAGTTCCTCGACACTGGTAATATTAGTGTCAATCCGCAGTAAATTTCCTGGCTGGAAGGACAAAGCCCATTTCATGTCATTAAGAGAACTGGACTGCAGAGTTGAATGCTGATCGAGTATTTGTTCCAAAGCTGTGGCGGAATCTTTCTTCTTTGGCAAGTATTCCGAGGCTGCGTCTAATTGAGCAGTTGATTTCCCTAAAATCGACTTTGATTTTTCAATCCAAGAATCGATTTCATTTATTGTAATTTGTAATTTTTGAAATTCTTCATAAGGCATCGAGTGAGAGCTACTTGCCTCACTATGCTTATTCTTCTTGTTGGGCTTTTGTGACATAAATTCAAGGTTTTTTTTTCAAAGAAAAAAAGGACTGTGGAAGACTTGGGTTTTTTGGCTCAAAGTTGAATCCAAAATGATTGGGCCGTCATATTCTTACTCATTTAATGACAAATAATGTGTCAAACAGTAAAAGTTGTTTCATATTTATTTGTAAAATAATAATAATAAAAAAAAAAATGTTTAATCTTCTTCCTCACTGCTGTCTTCATTTTCCTTCAACCAAAGAATAAAGGGTTCCATTTGCTTCAAAAACAAAGTTTTGCCCTGTGCAAGATGTGCCTTATCGTTCCAATAAAGAATGGCATTATCAGAAAGAGCATCGTTCTTGTAAAGAGTTTGAATCATCTTGCGGAAGTACTTGTTCAATTTGACATCTTCATAACAGGTCAACTGAACACGTTGAAGCAAGACAATTTCAGTCTTGGGGGATGTACAAAAGGCTTCTAAAACCTTGGTCCAGCGACTAATGGCACGTAAAACCTGAGATTCTACTTGATCAGGACGAGCGTTCATAACATCCACCGTGCTCATGATAGATTGCCACACAATAGGCACAACTTCAGCTTCAGTTAAACCGGCTTCTTTGATAGCGCCCTTGACGTAATTGATGACGGTTGTTTCCGAAGCATCGTCGGTCAGTTGGTCAGACAATTCATTCAAGAGACTTCCCTTCTTTGAATTTTTCTTGTTCTTGAGATAATAGTCAACAAACTCCTTCATGTCCTCGGCTTCAAAATGACGAACAAGACAGTCTTCATCTCTCTTGTTAGGGGGGAAGAATTCGATCACACGAGCATTCAGACCCTCGCTGCTCAAATAACGACCCAATTGTTCAATACTTTGTTCTTCCAAAATGGTACGGAAAACAGTTGTAGTAAAATCCAAGGCAAAACCATCCTTGACAAGGTAATCTTTCAAAAGTACTTTCAAAACAGAACAGGGAATAAGTTGGTTGCAAACAAAGAAACCAGTAGATTTAGCCAACTTGGAAGTTTCATCGGGTTGCCACTTGTTGATGTATTGCAAGATGTTTTGAAGGGTTTCACCCAAAATTCTTTGCAAATATTTATAACGACGGATAAGTCTATTGAAGACCTCGACGTATTTTTTAATCACGGCGGCATCATTTTCTGCTGCAAAAAGGCAGAAAGGGCTTTGCTCAGCATCATTATCAATAGTTCCTCCAGGTTCTGTTAAACAGAAGTTAGTTACTGCACATCATGAGCCTTTAAATTCGCATTACCTATAATACCACCAGTAATAAGAATTTCAAAAAGAGAATCACCGTATTTGCGGTAGTCCAATGTGTTTCCAAGAATATCAAGTTTAGAAGAGATGGCTTCAAGATCACCTTTTTTAATAGTATTAAATTGACTGAGTAGATTGTCTCTAAAAACTGCAAAACATATTAGAACTCTTTTTCTCTCCCTTTTTTTTTATATATATTATTATTATTATTATTATTCTTACTCTCAGGCTCGTGCTTAGCGTTTGCTTTTTGAACACCCTAACGATTAAATGAGTAAACTTTATCATCTATACACCGAGTTTATAATACTTTACTTTTCTTTGTTTAATTCTTACACCATGCAAGACTGGTTTAGGATTAGTTGTAGCCTGGGATTGGGTTGTACTCATGTAATATGCTAAAAACGATCTCCTTTTTTACTAGTGTTTTGCGTTAATAGCTTGGACTGTAAAAAAAAAAAAAAAGAAAAAGAAAAAAAAAATGCTGCTCGAAAAAATTCTTTTTATTTTGAAATGCGCTGTTTATTGGTACATTTAATTTTGAAAGTTCGACAACCCCCTCCCCAAAAAAAAAGTTATCTAAAACATAAATATTGTAAAACTAAAAAAAAAAAGAGCTGGATCTATCTATAAAGAACCTTTTATGCTTTTGATGTTATAGAATATTTTCATCAGTTTTGTATAAGGATCAACTTGAATCTATTTTTCAATGTGTTTGTGCACTGGACTGACGTACGCAGCTGAGTTTAACTTTCTGAGAGTGCTTGTTTCTCTCGGCAACCAGTAAAACTTGCGAAATATCACCAAGTTTCAAGATCAAATAAGTCAGCAATTGTTTTTTTTTTTTTTTTTTTTTTTCCTCGATCAAACTGCTTATACTAATGTTATACGCTAAAGACACAGAAAATAAGCGATAATTAAATTTTTTTTTTTTGGCTTTGTTTATTCAAAACTCCCAGATTTTATGGTACGGTATAATGGATTGACAAAAGACCATATTTTTACAAATGGTGTAATTATTAGCAGTCCTATGCAAAAAGAAAGAAAAGGGGCACAAAGTGATGTGCTTCACTTTTTCAATTAATTATCTGTATCTTAGTTTTGCAAAAATAGTTGCAATAGTTCTAAAATAAAGAAAAAAAATGTACTATTTATACACTCTTGTAGGTAATCCTTTACAAGTACTTTTTTTTTTTTTAATGAGGCTTGGGAATTTTTGGAATCTGTTGTAGAAATAATGACAGCCGGCAAGAAAACGGTAATTAAGCGTATAACAGTGTCAGATCTGGGAAACAAGAAGATTATAAATATTAAAGGGTAATTTCCTACAATGGTCACCAGTGTTAGTTTTTTTTTTTTTTTTTTTTTTGATTGTAAACACGCAAATTTTATAAAATTTTACGGTTTTATATATAATAGAATAAAAAAGTGCCTCTATTTGAGCAGTTTTGAATTTCTTGGACACCAAACCTATCTTTCAAAAATATTTGTGAAACAGAAATTCCTTTAAAAAAAAAATTACACAAAAATCTGTACGCATAAATTTTAGTGGCATACAGAAGGTATTGTGATGTTTTTGTAGACTTTAGCGACTCGCAAAGTTTTCAGTTATGGTATTCTGTACATACAGTGCTCAGTGATGGCGTTTACAGCAATGAGTAAGTATCTACCAATGACATTGTTTAAGAGCTCAGAAAATACCATGTTTGTGCTGGATCTGTGGTGCTTAATACCAGTTTCTTGTATGATCTAAAAAGTTCAACTTGGAATCATTTATAAACATACAAACAAGCCATCGGTTCCAGAAAATATGCTTAGATATATTTGAAAAGCACCGGGAGGGAGGGGGGGGGAGTGATCATTGTGCATTACCCCATATTTCCTACAAAATATGAGTTTCATAATCAACAGCAACTTTTATCTTCTAATTCAATATATCTCTAATTAAAACTCAAAATAAAATAAAAGCGTGTTGGTATGTCGGCTCTGTGCTTTTATGCTTTTACTACAACGGCGATATCAATTGTCCTTACAAAAAGAAGCCATCAGATTTGTTGGAAGAGATAAAGAGGCATTATGGGACATTGTTCTGATGAACAGTGCTAACAGACTCTACTTCATCCATTTGGTTCACTGATGTTGACATTTGGTCCACTGATGTTGACATTTGGTCGCTTCAATACCAGGTTTTTCTTTTCACAAACTAAAAGGATTAGCTGGAACACTGTGTAGTTGAGCTCTACATGATTTGAAACGTAATACTTGTTGATCTCCACCTGGTGTTTTTTTTTTTTTTATTTATTTATTTATTTTTTTTTCCTCAAAACATTTAGTAAAATCACAAAAGTTAAAAGTATTATTACAAATTTACAAGACGTACAGAGCACCCAAAAAGAACATGTAAGTACATATTTGTTCATTTTTACCATAAAAAGCCTTCATTTAATTTTCGAAACTTTTGTGATGTTATTAATATCGATTTGAGTGCTTCTGACCAAATATTGCACTAGAACGAGCTGCTTTAAAATGGCAGGCAATTCTTACTTTTTGAACGCATTTGATTGACTGATTAAAATGATATTGGCCATCATTGACAAAGCCGACTATGCTTCTCGTTATAGCGCTGCTAATTTGAATTGGATAAAAAAGTATGAAGCAATGAAATATCTAAAGGAACATATCGGGTCAATCTATCCATTAGTTGAACCTGTGAGAATTATATGAACTTTGTAAAAAAAAAAAAAAAAAAAAAAAAGAGGATTGGTGATACTTATTCTATTCCCACTGTATATAGAAATTGGCTTCAATAAGGGACAGACATAAATTAAATGACATTTTATTTAAGCTTGAGAACAATATTTTTCGTTTGGTATTTTGATATTATAGATTTTTCTGACCAATTAAAAGACGTGTGAAATTAGTGATCATTTCAAATCCAGTTGACGATTCATGCATGTGTCTTCACAACATGTTTAAGGTTCACCAATAGAAAGCATAGAATATTTAATAAGCAGGAGTTTTTTTTTTTTTTTTTTTTTAAAATGAAGCAATCCATGATTGAACACGACAAATCCGTTACCCCAGTCATAGAAATTCTAGAGTATATAGTTAGCATGCGCCTCAAAGTGCAAATGTCATGTTACTTGTTTTATGTAACACCGCATTTCCGTCAGTTCTAATTTATTTGAAAGGTCTTGCAACAAGAATGCTTTAATAATTCATTTAAAAAAAAAAAAAGACGTTTTAATTTAAGAGAGGAAGAAAAGTCTATTAAATGGCATGTCTATCTCTTTTCTCTCCTTGTAAATTAAAACTAAGGGAAAATCCACCTCCTCCATATAACTTTCTATTTAGAACAGTTTCGAATCCATATTTTCTATTGTGTAAGAATGACCTGCGGGTTTTTGAACGCAAAAAAAAAAAAAAAAAAAAAAAAAAAAAAAAAAAAAGAAAACTGAGATTGTCAATTCGCGTCCAGTATGTTTGCTGTTATAAGTGCTTGTATAAAAAAACTCGGAAACTATGATTTGAAACATAATTCATTATTAGTTCAATGACAGCAAGCACTAAGGGTGCATCTCATTGCATTCCAAATAGAGGGATTCTGTGAGATGTAATACAAGGCTAAGAGTGTAACTATTTAGAGTAAAAATAGATGATCATTTCAAGAACACGCACTATGTCTATTTAAGTTCAGTGCTATTGGTGCTTTTCTCGTTTCTCTCTCTTTCTTTCTCTTTTTTTTTTTTTTTTATCGCACCTAATGACTGTGAATTCTTTTTTTATTTATACAACTAAAATAGAGCGACTAAGAAATGCTTTCAAAATACGTTTTAACACAAATACCAATCAACAATGCGAATCAGTATCAAAAACCAGAAAAAAAGGAATTACAAGCTTCAATAGTTTACCTGACGAAATTATCATTCTCATCATATCAGAGCTCATTTCAGATCCTGACACAATTCATAATATTATGATGATCTCCAAAAGAATGTCTGATCTTTCTTTACATGTTCTAGCAAATCACATACTTCCCGTCTACAGTATAGAGGCCGTCATAGATCAAGAGGGTAGAAATCGCACGTTTACACAGTTTAAATTTGAAGGGGTGAACACAGAGACGCATTCCGTGTGTTTTGTAGCAATATCACCATCCATTAGAAGATACTACACCAACAAGGAAGCACCCACAATCCGTCAAGCAATGTTGAAAGATCACAATTCAACGTCGACCTTAAATGATGGTCATGAAAGGAATGCGACAGGGGAACAAGACCAGGTATTATTGGACAAGATGAGCGAGAAAGAAATTACGCAATTGGATCAAGCCAAGACTTTCCCTCCTATCGCGGGTAAAACGGTTTCCAAGGTTTTGCTTGAAACACGAAACCAAAAGATTCACAAAGTTAGACAAGAAGGTATCTACAGCCTGCAGTCATCTCGGTCATTTCCATCACTGCTTTATAACAGGAATTATACAAGAACACAAAACAGATTCATGTGGAAGCTTGGATATCAGATAGATCGTAAAGTGAGAAAAGAGTATTATCTCGCACCACTTTATCTAGACATACACGTCAGCTACTTTATAAAATTAATACAACTAAAAAAAAAAAGTAAAAGGTCCTTAATTTGATTATTCCCTGTATTTAATAACAAATAAAAGCCTATGTTTCCTGTAAGTAAATACTCTTGTGTAGCAAAAATCGTAATCTTATAAATCGGATCTGTTAAAAGTGCCCGCGGATGAAGTAGGTTGGCTCATGGGTAAATTTTTAGAATCGTAACACAAGAAGACAAAAGTGGGCTCACAAACACTCTAAAACAAAGCTGATTTTATAGGCATGCTTGATTTACGTACACTGTATACCACCACTTTGTTTTTTTTTTTTTATATATGAATTTTAGATTTTATAAATGATTCCTTTAATATGAGTTCTGTTCAAGAACAGAAATCGGGGTTTAACAACTTGGCAAGATAATTTCTACTAATTTGTATATTTATTTATCTGTTTGCGAAACACGCCCAATAGATCCTTAAAAGATACAATTTTCGCTTACTAAATCCTTCCTTTAATGTGATTTATCGCTAGAATACATTAAAATAAGACACTGTTTTTCTCTTCTTCAGCTTATGCTCAATAGCCAATAACGGGGTCTCTCACTATTTTCAAAAGAAGCTGTTGTAAACTGTATGAATTTTGTGAAGAGTTGGATTATTGAAGATTAAGTAAAAATAAGCTCGCATAATCGCAACAAAAGAATCCTGAACAATATTTCTATTAAAACTCATAAACGGAAAATCCTCTTTATTTTCTACTTCTACTTAACAAAGTATACATATTTAACGTTACTCTTACTTCATTTTGCTTCAGCCTGGATACCCTAATAAACTCGTTTTACTTTCACAGAAATTTAATCATTGATCGAGTCTAAGTATTATCAATATGTAGGGTCTATTTTTAAGATTAGATTGCTCCTAAATGCTTGAAATCCGAAATCGGCCTATACTTTCTTAGATGACCGCCAAGCCATAAACACGTAAACTATAACTATCAAAGATTTATGGCTTTTTTTTTTTTTTTTTTTTTCTGTGTTTGATGAATAATCAGCTCTTATTAACAAAAGACAAGCTGCATAAATAATATATTTATCATACACAATGGCATGTTATCATTTTCTACTATTTATTGGGCTACACACTTGTAAACTTCACATTAAAATCTGCAAAAATAATGAGGACATTTTATCAAATAAGATATTTCAGGATCCAGATTAAATTATGTCAGCCATAAATCTAAAATAGAGACTATTTCGTGGTCCCATCGCTTTTCGTTTTTTTTTTTTTTTTTATCTAATCCATTTATTACTGAGGAAGTGTTATGTTGAGTCTTTTTTGCATTCTCATTTCAACCATTGCATGAATGATTTGTTCTTAATTTGGGTTAATGCCAGAGTTACATAATTAGAGAGTAGTGTATCTGTTCTTGAACACACAGAATATCCTTTTGTTTAGAGCTTGTAAATAATCATGATAAAAGTGAACTGCATTTGTGAATATTCTTGATTCCGATTGTAGATTCTTTTTTTTTTTTTTTAAAAAAAAAAAGGTTTCTTTTACAACTCGCATTTACCTTCCCAGTCTTTTCTTTATCTTTTGATAAATTCTAACCTCATACAATCTTTAGCAAATCTTGTGGCCCTTGTGTCTATAAGCATGTTATATTTTCTTATTTTTTCGTTGAACACTGTATGTTTCCTATATTCAGCACCTTTTGACATTATTTCATTTCTTAGATTTTCAAGCTTGGTGAAAAGGATTGTTAATTTCCTTTTTTTTTTTTTTTTTTTTTTTTTTTTTTTTTTTTTTTTTTTTTTTTTGTTCTTCATATCTTTGATTTTTCAAAGACAAAACTCACTCACTTGTTAAGGTTAATA
>JNDS01002892.1:0-12844 GCA_000697035.1 Rhizopus stolonifer B9770
TTACCAACTGTATTCGAACCGATGGATATGCTGTAGATGTTATATTTGCTAGAAGAACAAATATGGACGTGTTACCAAACCTGGAGTTTGAAGATTTTACGCCTGATGAATTGGAAAATACATTTCGTCTTTGGGGCTTGGATCCTGGCCAGAAATCTGTATTTACCGCGGTCGATGGACACACAAACGACCAGCATGAAATCCGAAAATTTTCAACAGCTGAATTTTATACCTTTGCTGGCTATAAACGTACATCTAGACGGATACAAGATTTGAAAAATTCTCCACAGCATCTCCAAGTCAGGCAAGCGGAATCGAATTTCGTGTCATCAAAGACTTCAAGGCCAAATGTATTTCACGATTTTCTAAGGTTGTTCTTCGAGAATGCAAGAATACTCCTGAATTTCTATTCGTTGGACCTTTTCAGAGAATTGCGATTTCATAATTATGTTGGCCAACAAAAGGCTGGAGCTGAATTAGTAAATATCTTTGTAAATGGTGGTAAAAAATACAGAAATGTCCAAGTACCTGCCAGAACACCAAGAAGGTATTTTATAGATGCGTACTCATACAAATGGTCATATATTAGAAACTAATAGCAAGTTTAACATTCATAGAGATACTAAATAGGCTCATCAAGGATTTACTGTCGATAATCGCATACCTATGATTGCTTTTGGTGCAATCACTTTTTCGCAGACAATGAGAGGTACAATTTCAGGGTTGGCTAGAAGATGCTACAAAGCTTTGAAAACGGCGGAGGCGGAGGGGTTGCTTGTTGTTTTAGACATCGATGAATACAATACCTCTCAAGTAAGAGTTAATCCTTCATGCGGCTTATTGTAATACTAATAAGTATATTTTTTTCAACATAGGTTTGCTCAAAGTGTCAAACAGTAGGCTTACGCAAATTACGAACGGAAGCAAGCTCATTTTTTTCTGTTCTTGTCTGAGATCACTGTACTACCCAGACCGGAGGACAAACAATTTGGCAAAGGGATGTAAATGCAAGTAGAAATATGCATTCTATCGCAACATCGATCATTCATGGCCAACCACGCCCGAATCACTTCTTGCCTGCTACCACATAAACAATAATCTTTTTCTCTGTTGGCAACAAAAACCAACTAGTTTACAGGTATGCACGAAATTTTACTTGATCCCCTCAAAACTGCAATTTGTCTAATATTTTTTTGTATATTATCTACTAATTTATTACTACTGTCTCCAAAAAAAATTGGCTTGTCTAATTATTAATTTGTTAATCGTCTAATTTTAGCCTAAAATCAGGTACCATTTGAGACTGTGTTTTGATAAAAGCCACATAAAAATGAACATTATTTTTTTTTTTTTTTTTTTTTTTTTACTCTTGCTCATTGAATGCTGATGTCATTAGGTTTCGAGTTTAAAAAAAATTGTGAATTTTTTTTTATTTAAAATGGTTGTACAAGGTAAATAGATAATATTTCAAAGAGAGAAAAAAATATAAAAATTTCTGGAGAAAAAAAAAAAAAAATATGTGTAACACCAATCCGTAGTTTTCAACCATCCTTTTGATACCAAAAGCAGTATATCTTGTCTCTATAAAATCAAACAAAAATCAAATGAAATACTTTGTGTGAATAAAGTTACGTTAATAAACAAATCACGGATTTTTTGTTTGTGTACCCGCTAGAAATTTAGAAAGGGAGGAAACAAAAAGGCAGAAATTTTTAAATATTATTGGCTGGATCAAGGAGAGACAAAGTGTGTATAATAGAATTCTGTCAAAAAACAAACCATTGAAAGTTTCTATATAAATCCGAATGGAGATTTTTCTTTTTCTTTTTCTTTACAAAAAAAAAAGAAGATGCCGTCAAAATCTTATATTTGTTATTTGGTTGTGCTTTCAATGCTTTTTATAAGCGCGACATATTGTCAAGAAGGTAATAATAAATGAGAGAGAGATAATTCAGATTCATGATTACTTTAACACCTCTTTTATATAGTTCACGATCATGAACATGAAGAGGGTCATACACATGAAGTTTCGGAGACTTCTAGTGAACACAGTCATTCACATGCATCCTGTGAGGCTACATCGACTGAAGACTACCATTTACCCATGAGAATTGCATCTCTCTTTATTATCTTGGCTACCTCTGCTCTCGGTATATTTGCTCCCATTATTCTTCATCGTGTTCGTCCTTACCAAGAAGGCTCTGTCCGCGACTGGGTCTTGACATCCGGAAAATTTTTTGGCACTGGTGTGATTATCGCCACCGCTTTTATCCATATGCTTCCAGAGGCACTCGAACGATTTGACAGCGACTGTATCGGTGACGGCTGGCATTCTTATCATGCCTTTGGTGGTCTCTTTTGTTTGTTGGCTTCCTTTGCACTTCAAATCGTCGAGCTCGCAGCTCTCACTCATCTGGATAATTTGACAAGAAGAAATCATGCTATAAATGAATCCGTCAAGGAAATCTCCAAGGATCCCGAAACACACGATCATCATGGTATTAATTCAGACGGACATGTTCATTCGGCTGGATTTTTGGAAACTGAACAATCAATTCGTAACATTGGTACCTTTGTCTTGGAATTTGGTATCTTAATGCATTCTATCATCATTGGTCTTACACTCGGTACTTCAGATAACGATGAATTCACAACATTGTTAATCGCACTTGTGTTCCATCAGGTAATATATATATATATATATATATATAATTATATAAGCTCATTTTTTATTTGGTAGTTCTTTGAAGGCATTGCTCTCGGCACGCGTATTAATGATCTCAATTGTAAAAGCTGGAAAAAACCAATCCTGATGGGTCTCTTGTTTGTTTGTACCACACCTGTAGGCGTAGCTATTGGTATCGGTGTTCACTCTAGTCTGAATCCAGGTGCAAACATTTTGGCACAAGCTATTCTTGATTCTTTATCTGCTGGTATCTTGCTCTACAGCGCTTATGTTTCTTTAATGAGTATCGAAATCAATCATAATGTGGGATTCCGAAGATCTAGTTTGTCTAGAAAAATATTTTGCTTTGTTTGCATGTATCTCGGTGCTGCCTTGATGGCTGTACTTGGTACGTGGGCTTAAAAGCCAATTAATAATAATAATAATAATAATAATAATAAAAAACGTTTTCTTTTATTTACATCATTACTTTATGGATAACGTTCGTTTGGATGGCCCAGAATTGGTGGGTATGAGGTTCACGCTGGCAATCGTATTGGGATTAATGGCCATGCTCTTTGTACAATCGTTTGTTTTGTAGATACCAACCAGTCGGTCGGCAAGTTCAAACATGTTGTTTCTTAAACTGATAATGACAAATTGCGCATCCTTTGTGCGTTCTGCAATATAGTTGGCTACAATAGATACATTACGGAAATCCAAGGCTGCATCAATCTCATCCATCACATACAGTGGTGTAGGTTTGAAATGATGCAAGGCAAACACAAGAGAAAGAGAACTGAGCGTCTACAAAAACATTTAGTTTAAGTGTCTATAAGAGGATTGGTCTTACCTTCTCACCACCTGATAGATTGGAAATGTTTTTCCAACTCTTTTTGGGTGGCATCACACTAAACACAATACCTTCTGAAAACGGATCTAAACTATCCACTAATTCAAGTTCTGCATTTCCTCCCATTGTAATCATCTGGTACATTTCCTTCAGTTTTTGTGAAATAATGTTGAACCCCCTCATGAATTCATCAAGTCTGGCGTTGCGTAAATCGTCTACTTCGTTCTTGATGGTATTTCTTTCGGCAGTTACTGTATCCAAGTCCTTTTTACGCTCATTATATTCACCCAGACGTTGTCTGTACTCTTCTAATACCGAGAGATTAGGTTTTGCGCTCTGTACAAATGCTTCAATTTCTGCAATAATCATCTTGATCGATTGCTTTGATTTCGCAAGTTCTTGTAGGGCCTCGCCTTCAAGTATTGGCAGCTCCATTTGTTCATCCGTTTCTTCTCCTGTAATCTGTTGGAGAAACAATTTGGATCTCTGATCATCCCAATGTCCTGCCTTCTTTTCATTATCCACCAAGGTTCGTCTATAATCGTCCAGCTTATTTCTGATTTCCACTTCAGATTTACGTAATTTATTGATGGTTTCTGTCTTTTCATCTACTTGCTTTTTGAGTTCCTTCATTTCCTCCTTCTTTTCTTCCATAAGCTAATTAAAGTCTATTAGGCATTCTCCTTTCTCTCTAATAAATCACGTACCTTATTTGTCTCTTCCACTTTTTCATTTACTTCCTGCATATCTCGCGCAAGTTCATCTGCTTCCTTCTCCAGCTCGTTCAATTTAGATTCGAATATTTCGCTCTCTCTTTCAAACTTTCGGATAGACGCTTCGAGTTTTGTCACATCTTTTTCAGCCTTTGACTTTGCAACCATATTTTTGATGACACGATCGTTGAGCTGGTCAATGTTTTTACGGATATCATTCACACATGTCTTTTGTTGTCGCAACTCCATACCACCGGCATTCATGATTTGTTCGTGCAAAGAGGCGATTGTTTTCTCAATAACAGCTGTTTTTTCCTTGAGTTCAGCCACTTCCACTACAATAAGTTCAATTTCTTGTTCAATTTCTTTTTGACGCTCTAAATCAGCAGGCCTTGGCTCCACTTGTTTTCTAATAATCAAAATGTGCGTCAGTTTGTTTTCTGTATATCCTTCTTACTTTAATTCTTCAATACGGCCATGTTCATCCTCAAGTTGTGTCTCTAAACTCTTCAAGTCCATCTGCAGTTTTTCGGATGAAAGTTCAAGACGGGGTAAATGATCTTTCTTTCTCTTTAAGCCCAATTCAGTCGCTCTCTTTTCTTCCGAGATATCCTTGTATTTCTTTTCGAGTTCATCTCGTTCACTCTCAAGATCAGCTACTGTTTCTGCACTAACGCCTTCGTCTCTGAAAGTGGAATTCATGGCACCACGAAGCTGCTTATTACCACCACCTGTCATGGCACCAGACTTCTCAATCAATTTACCGTCCATCGTGACCACTCTCCATCTTTTTTCTCCATAAGCAATATCGTTCGCTTGTCTCAAGTCATTAGCAACCAAAGTGTCCTGTAGAACACTATAGAAAGCAGGAGCAAATTTGTCATCCTTGGGCTCTACTAAATCAAATAGACGAGGAACGTCTTCAGGTGTCCTGATCTTGTCTGTTTTTTGATGGCGAAGTTGTCCCAAGACAGTAAAGACAGCACGTCCCAGATTGTTCTTTCTCAAGTACTGAATACATGCTTGGGCGGCTTCTACTGTTTCGACCACAATATTATCTAAAGCTGGACAAGCTGTGGAAATAGCCACGTCGTACTTGTCGTCAATCACACCAAGACTACCTAATCGATCATAAATGCCTTCAATACGACCAGAATCACGCATACGCAAGATGCTGCTCAAAACCTTGCCTCTGTTTTGAGAGGTTTGAAGTGACAAACGAGCCTCTTCTGCTTTTTGACGCGCTGTACTAAGTCTGGCGCGATTGTTGGTGTCATTGTTGACCAGTTCTGTGTAATAACTTTCCAACTCCTTGATCTCCGTGTGGATTTCTTTGATCTTGTTAGGGAGACTTCCCAGCTCCTTTTCCTTGTCCTTTGTCATCCTATGTATCTTTTTTACTTGCTCTTCTGCTGCCTCTACTGCCTTTCTTCCTGACATCATCTGCTCAGCAAGGATTTCACTCTCTGATTTTTTAACATCGATCGTCTTCTGTCTTTCGTTAATCTTCTCACTCCAAGGTGCAAGCTCCTTTTGGTGCACTTCAATCTGTGCCAGGTAGCTGTCAGTTTTTCCCTTAAGCTCTCTGCTGATTTCTTCCAACTTTTCCTCTTCTGTCTTTAACTGTTGTTCAAGTTCAACTATCTTTTCTTTGTGTTCTGCCAATTTATCTGTGTTTTCTTTGATCGCCTCTTGAGCAACCACGCGCGCTTTTCTATCGGCTTCCAAAGTAGATTTTCCTTTTTCTTGCTTGTGTATCAAATGTTCCTTCTTCTCCCGAACCTGGACCTCTTCTTTCTCTAATTTAGCCTGACGCTTAACTATTGTCTCGCTTTCGTTTTCAATCTCTTTATAAGCATCCACCGTCTTTTGATAAGTATCATTCAAAGCTGTCTTTTCTGCTTCAATCGCCTCGTACTTTTCTGCTTCTTCCTTAATCTTTATATTCAGTTCGTCAATCGCGCGTGTCGCTACTTCCACGTTTTGCTTTGTCTCATAAAGATATATTTGATAAAGCTCGTTCTTTCTCTGTGCCAGCTCATTTTCATTCTCCAAATAATTTTCTGCCTCGGCCTTCTTATCCTCCATGCTCTCCATCTCTTTACTCACATATTTCACTCTTCCTAGCTTTTCTCCCCGAATTTCGTTTAATGCATCCAGACGCACATTAGCTTCCTCGATAGACACCTTGAATCTAGACGTACCAATGATATCCTCTAAGTACTCGAGCAAACCGTCATCGCTGTTATCTGTCGCCTTGGGTTTCATCAATGCAATTGATTCAACTTCACCCTGCAATATCAAGAACCGTTTGTGGTCCAAGTCGATACCGCGTGTTTTTAACAAAGTCGTGACTTCGGTGAAATTACTCGTCTTGCCGTTCAAGAAATATTTACTCGAATTGTTGCGACTCGCTTGACGCGAGACGACAAGTTCAGAACCGGGGACAATTTGACACTCGTTTAGGCCCTGATCAATAATTTCATGAAAATAGATTTCTACAGTGCAAGTCTGACAATTGGGGTGTTGTGCTGAATTGTGAATGAGTTCAGAAAGCTTTCCTTGACGCATCTTGTTGGCTCGGTATCCAAAGACGAATAAAAGAGAATCGATGACATTACTTTTTCCCGAACCGTTGGGGCCTACAACTATATAGAGTAATCTTTTTTTTAAAAAAAAATTAAAACAAACTTGAATCTAATTTACTGGCACTAAATGACTAAACAAATTGAATTAGTTTTATTGTCGGGAAGGGAGGGGGTGATTGATCTATATTACTTTATGAAAAGGTCCAATGACTTGTCTTCCAGCATAAGATTTAAAATTGTTTAAAACCATTTTTTTTATGACAAGTCGAGGTTCTTTTTCTGTTGTTTCTGTATCTGGCGCAAATTCTACTTTTTTGTTGTCACTAGGTAAAGTTTCTTTATCTGTTGTTTCTGTATCTGGTGTAAATTCTACATTTCTGTTGTCACTAGGTGAAGATGAAGTCGAAATTTTTTCTGAGGGCGTGTCCAACTCAACAGCTTCATTTTGTGAAAGCTTTGTCCTTTTGGTGGGTGGTGAAGCCATAATTAAAAAAAAAAAAGAAAAAAAAAAAAGAGCAAAAGATATTTGCTGAAGGGCGTTTTCGTGACGTAAATTGAATAAAATTCCCCAAACCAGTGACTTTTTTTTTTCAGGGACACTTTATCATTCAGTAATGAAGAGCATGATTTTTAAGCTACTTTCGTGGAAGGTTAATTCCTCTTCCCAATTTTTTGGACTGGAAGTGCTCTATAACATATAATATGAAAGGGCTGAATGCAATATACGAATTTTGAATGCTTTTCTGTATTTTTTTATATGAATATCCCCTCTTCGTAAAGTAAGAATATTAAAGGTGTATTGTCAACAATAAGTTTGACCAAAATACTTGTAGAAATAATCAATTGTAGTTGAACGATGAAAGACAGTAAAAGACATTATATGAAAGCAGATGAAAGAAAATACATGGATGAATTGTGAGAACATTTAGGAGTTTTGGAGTATGATATCGATTTAACAGGGTAATATTGTAATAAAACGAATTTTTGAGCTTGAATGAAGTTTATTTATAAAAAGAGAAAGCAGCGTCGTACAAAATGGTAGTCAAAGTATTACAAAATGGGAAAGTCTTACTCATCTTCATCTTCCTCTTCTTCTTCGTCCTCATCTTCATCCTCTTCCTCTTCTTCTTCCTCCTCCTCCTCCTCCTCTTCTTCACCGCCATTATCATTGCCGTTATTTGGGTCGCTTGGAAGTGCTTCAGAAGCAAGATCAGGACTTACAGTGGTATCTATAGTAGCAGAGGTATCTTGACGACGTGTAAGTTTTGATCCAGAGCTCTGACCCGACTTTCTGTCTTCATCATCTGAATCATCGTCTGAATCGTCATCTGAATCTTCGTCGTCAGAGTCGTCGTCAGAGTCGTCGTCATTGCCAAGGGAGTCTGAAGCACCAGAGATAGTAGATTCAACTTGGTCTTCAACACCACTAACAGCATCGGAATCTTTTTGATCTTGTTTCAAGCGTCGGCGAGTTATGGCATCTGAGCTTTCACCATCTTCTTCTTCCTCCTCTTCCTCCTCTTCTTCCTCTTCTTCCTCTTCTTCCTCTTCTTCATCACCTTCTTCGTCACCTTCTTCATCACCTTCTTCATCACCGCCTTCATCACCTTCTTCATCACCGCCTTCATCACCGCCTTCTTCACCGCCTTCACGACGAGTTATAGCAATAGCAGAGCGCTTTTTTCTTAAAGATGGTTCACTAAGATCTACTGGAGCATCTACACCACCACTGACAGATCTAGTTGCATCAGGTGTGATATGGCCAACAAGATCACCTTGGGCAGTATCAGGCAAAGCTCGAGAAGAGACAGAGGCAATGAGTGTTGCAGCAATTAAACCGAGAGAAAGGAAGTTACAACGCATTTTATTTCTTTTTTGAATATGAAATTTGAAAGAATAATTGAAAAATAGACAACTTTTATAAGTGTGATTTCTTGTTAGAGAAAGGAGTTTTTTTCTTTATTTCTCCCTTTGACCCTCCTATTAAAGATGAATACTAAAGCCAAAAGAACGTGCCCATCTTGATATAACAAAAATGTTCCAATTGTTTTTTTTTAATCATAAACAGTATTATATACATGTTTTTTTTTAAGAATCAAACGAAAGTATGTACAAGACTTGAAAAGAACCAAAAATGAATGTATAAATCAACACTAAACAAGCCTGTCAGTGATAAATTACTTTAAATGGAATGTTTTACATGTTGTTTATATTAAGCCTTCCCCTTATATTTAGCTCATACACAGTCGATCACCTTTTTTTTTTTTAGGAGTTTTTTTTTTTTTTTTTTTTTTTTTTTTTTTTTTTTTTTTTTTTTTTTTGCCTCAATCTGGTTTATTGCCCTAAAACAAAACTCCTGAGTGTTAATTACTCTGCTTTTCTTTCTCTATTTCCTGACACTCGATTTCTTAAAATAGGTTTTAAGCACAAACAAAAGGGCTCCTTTGTTTTAATAAACCTTTAGATCTCATTGTTTGACATTAAGGGAGTGCTACACACAAAAATATACTCTAACTGTAACCTTCTGCAGTCTCTAGTAAAAAGTACAAATAATTTCTTTTTTAAAAGGCATGTTATATAACTTGATTTTTTGAAAGAAATAAAAATATATAGAAAGGTAGAAATTATTCAGAAATGATGAATTCATGTGAACCGCAGCAGCATTTTTTTTTTTTCTAAATAGAAAAATTACTCTTCTCCTCTTTTCTCTCTCTTTTTTCGTGATAACGTGTATAAAAGAAATGAAAGATGACACTTCTCGTCAGACAGAAAGCTCTTCTTCATCATCTGGGGAAGAAGATGTGTTATTAGAAATGTTCAACAGGCGTCAAATGGAAGAACTTATTCTGAACAAGATTACACACGAGTTAGACCCTTCTTATTTGCCTGGTATTTTAGATGTTTTAAAACACATAGAAGAAGATGAAGAAGAAGTCGAGATTGATCTAGGCCAATTAAAAAATGATGAGCTTGAAAGTATTCTGGTCTATGTGGAAGCTTGTCTACAGAAAGAACAGAACAAGGATCAGTGTTCTAAAAGGAAAATTGACAGTAAAAAAAAGAAGATGCAGGACTCTAAAGGGAAGAAAGGGAAGAGGAAACCAGTACACAGAAGAAGGCTTTTGGAGGATATGCTTTATCCATCAGATGACAGCGGTAATAGTAGTAGTGGTAGTAGTAGTAGTAGTGAAAAAAATGGTATTGTAATTTTTCACAAGCCAGTGACAATGATGAAAAACCAAACAATTGTTCATGAAACACCTCAACAACGTCAAGAGCCTATTTTTTATGAGCCCGGCAAGAACCTTGAAGAGGATGAAATGATTGACATTATGTTGTAAATTCTTATTTCCCTTACCTCCTCAATCCTGTACACTACTTCTTGTAATATATAAAATATGTTTTTATTTGAGACCTATGCATACAGCTTGTTTCAATCGTCCGATAGCTTCCTGTAATATAGAAACATCATAATGAGAAAACGATAGACGAATGTCACAATCCATAGGCTTTTGAACTCTGAAAAGCTCACCTACACCCACATCTAATTGTAGGTTGTGGTCTTTTATAATTTCAACCAATTTTTGATTACGAAAGGGAAGTGTTAGCCAAATAAAATAGCCTCCGTTTGGTTTGAGTGCCACACGACAACCTAACGGAATCAAATGCTCCTGAATAGGCTCCCAGAGACCAATGTAAAGCCGGTCACTTAATTCTTTCCTTAAGAATTGAATGTGACTTTCTAGCGCATTGTTTTTCAGCATAACGTTCACTATCTGGCTTGCTTTTTTAAGAGAAAGAGAAAAGTAAGTAAAATTTTTTTTATGATCTTTTTCTTTTTCTTTACATAACTGTGCTGGACAACCACCGGATATGAAAGAGCCGCTGAAGAAAAGAAAAGGCATTATGTGTAAGTATAAAGTAAATATAAAATAAGACTATGGACTACCAATCACCCAATTTTTTGATTATTTCTTCGCTTGCCTCTATCCATCCGACCCTTGCTCCTGGTGCAAGCAATTTCGAAAACGTACAGTTGCTAATCACCACAGGTTTCTTATCTGAACTTTCTATATCGTAAGCTGCTACACGTTTGGGTGCTTTGCCTCTATAAGTCAAAAGATCGTAAACATCATCGCACACCACCAACATGTTATATTTCTTTGCGAGATCCACAAGCTTCTGTCTTTTTTCTTCTGACAAAATAGATCCAGTCGGGTTGGCATGTGTTGGTACACAATACAGGACAGAATCAAAGGACCCGTAATCTATTTTGTTTTCAATTCTCTCGCGCGAGGTCCGTTCAAGATGCTCTTCTAAAACGTCTAAATCCATCCCATCCATGTTGTCAGGAACACCTACAAATTGATCTCGAGTGAAGCCCACATTTAAAAAGATATCAAAGGCAAGAAAGTAGGTGGGATCTTGAAAGTAGGCATATCTAGTTTGGGTCTGAGGACGTGTAAGAAGAGAAAGGATGTGTTGAAGTGATAGAGAGGCACCTGGGGTGACGCATAAATTTCGGCTGTTACCTGGATTATTTAGTGAACACCAAAACAATGTAACGTTCAGACAAACCTTGAGACGATTGTATTATATTCTTTTGTCAAGAAACTAGCCAAGTTTTCAAGAAATTCTGTATTACCACGTTCTGGTGCATACTATATTTTGTTCATATCAATCCTGATAATCATTTTAGCATCTTATTGTACCTGAAGAATATCTTTTGCTGCATTATGTCCACTAAAAGCTTCTTCTGAGGCTTCCAAAAACATTTCTGTAGGCAATAGATTGAGAGAAGGTTGCCCGTTTTTTAAATTAATATACATACTTTTTAAAATGAAGTGGAAGAAAAAGAGGGATTTGCTTATCTTGAACATGGAATTTTCTGTTGTCATTCAAATAACGCCAAACACAGTCCCGTATCACAAATTTTATGATAGTGTTATAAATGAAGGGGTTCTTTTGATACTCGGGTTTAAAATGGTAACTTTATTTATATTTCATAAGTATTTCTGAATGGTACATGTTTAAAATATCAGGCTTAATTTGTTGGGTCTAAGAAGTTAATAAAATAAATGAATTGTATAAAGTGTGAAAGAGCCCGAAAATAAACAAGCCAAGAGGCGTGTGTAATTTTCATAATGTTAGACGCAACCACATATTACCATTCATGTATTTTACTGAAATTTAATGTTTTCAATGTTGTTTTTGTAGTATTTCAATAGGTTGAAAGCATGTGTTTGCTTAGATCAACAAATTTTTAATTTCAAGTGGTCTACAATAGACAATAGGAATGGTATTATGGTTATACAAGCATTAGAAGGGGTAAAAGTACAAAACAAGTTGAACATGCGTCTACATTTTTTCTATAACAGGATCTGCCCTTTTACGTCTATGAAGATAACTAGAGATAAAATGGAACACGATTAGATAATGCTACTTCATTACTTGCTCTTCTTTTTATACCTCTTTGGTTGCGGTTGACATAAAACTTGAGCCATGTTTCTAAACGCCCGGTTTTTGTTATAAGGATTTGCTCCCAAATCAGGGTATTTTAATTTTAGGATATCACTTTGCAGCTAATTTTTTTTTAAAAAAAATGCATGAGAAATGGAGGATACATCATAAAGTAACATTATACCTGTTCGTGTGTTGTTACACCACGTATGATTAAGATGCAGTGGTATACAGTCAATCCACCCACTAAGCATGCCAATAGAAAGCAATAGATAATCAGGAAAAGACTGACCGGGGATTGAGAAACTACGAAGCTAAAATCTTTCTCTGGATTTTCACTGGCAATTGATAATAAGTGATAAATATCAAAAACAATTACAAAAACACATAGTATGACACATGTGAAGATAAATGTGAAAAACGGCCTGTAGTTTCGTTTCCCAATGCAATTATTTAACCAAATACAGTGGTGGTCTTCATATTCTATTATAGATTTCCTATTGACATAAATGGGCTTGCCCTTTTTTTTTTTTTTTTTTTTTTTTTTTTTTTTTTTACAAAACAT
>JNDS01002894.1:0-15152 GCA_000697035.1 Rhizopus stolonifer B9770
TTTGGGGGTGTTTTTTTTTTTTTTTTTTTTTTTTTTTAAAACAAGCAAACTTAACCGTTTCTCTCTTTCTTTTAAAATTTATTAATTAATAATGAACATTGACGAAATTTTTAAGGTAAACCTTTTAAAACAAGCAAACTTAACCGTTTCTCTCTTTCTTTTAAAATTTATTAATTAATAATGAACATTGACGAAATTTTTAAGGTAAACCTTTTAAAAAAACTAAACTAAACTTTTTTTTTTTTGATAGATTCCTGCTATTCCAACAGGTCGTAATAAACGCAAGATGCCATCAACGCCCTCCATGGATTTCTTTGATAAATTTCAACAAGAACCTTCACAAAAAAAGCAACACATCGAAGAAGAAGAAGAAGAAGAACCTCAAGCCGAGATAGATGAAGGTCAAGACGACGAGGAAGGGGGACGCTTTTTTGGAGGTGGATTGACGAGTGAACAAACGGATATTTTGGACTTGGTAGACGAATACGACGCAGAACAAGTAAATGATACAAAAAAAAAAAAAAAAGAAAAGAAAAAGAAAAGGTTTCAAATTTGACTTGTGCTTATATTGTATGTGTGTGTGTGTGTGTGTTTGTGTATGGTAGACGGAAGCTATGACCTCAAGTAATGTGAAAAAGATGATTTTAAAGTTTGAAAAGGCTATCAACAAAAATCAAGAGATGCGTGTGCGTTACGCAGATCAACCGGAAAAATTCATGGAATCTGAAGCTGATTTAGACGAAGAGATCAAGAATTTGATGGCATTGACAGAAGCACCCGAAATGTATCCTGAATTGGTAAAATTGGGTACGGTTCCTTCCTTGTTGGCATTAATTGGGCATGAGAATACGGATATTGCGATTGGTGCGATCGAGCTGATCAATGAGTTGATTGATGAGGATATAGGTACGACTGAAAACGAGTTAGAGAGATCAGAACAGGTGCAAGAAGCTATTAAGATACTGGTGGATGCCATGGTAACAGAGCATTTTGTTTGATTTGAAGCTAAAATTGTTTTGGTTAGTTGGAGAATGAATTGTTACAAATGCTGGTACAAAACATGAATCGATTGGATGAAAAGGAAGAAGCAGATCGACAGGGTGTTTTCAAAACATTGGGTATCTTTGAAAATATTATGTCTTTAGAACCTAAATACTCTGAAAATGTGGCTTTAAAGACAGAAGCTCTTTCTTGGATACTTAATAGAATTCAATCCAAGAGCTTTGATGCCAATATTGGGTATGCTAGTGAGATTCTGTCTATTCTGTTGCAAGAAAACAGAGGTAAACTATAAGCTATGGAACAAATCTGATTTTTTTTGTAGATATTCGTTTAAAAGTAGGCGAATTGGATGGTGTAGATATTCTTTTGAGAGCTCTTTCTGTAAAGTAAACTGTGAGTGTATTGGTGTAAATACTCATGATCACAATAGATTTATAGAAAAAAGGACGCATCTTCTGAAGATGAATCAGAAATGGTTGAAAATTTTTTCAATTCCATGTGTTCTCTCTTGAACGAACCTGAAAACAAAGTCAAATTTTTTGAGTCTGAGGGCATTGAACTTATGGTCATCATGTTAAAGTAAGTAAAGTATATAAAAGATTGTACGACTAACATTTAAAAAGAGAAAAAACATTATCTCGTATTCGCTCTGTGAAGGTATTGAATTATGCGTTGAGTGGTGAAGAAAGTAGGGAGAGATGCCTACGCTTTGTGAACGTTTCTGGATTAAAATACCTGTTCCCTCTCTTTATGGGAAAGGGAAACAAAAAGCTAAAAAAATCACAAAATGCTTTCAATGAATCAGAGGACGAAGGTAAAATAACATACAACCGTTCAGAAACTAAGGTTGTATAGAGCACATTACTTGTATCCTTTTATCTTTACTACGAAACTTGAACCAAGGAGACGTGCAGAGAATGAGAGTGATCTTAAAGTTTACGGAAGACGACTTTGAAAAGGTAGATCGTTTGATTGAAATGAAAGATCAATACATGCAAAGAGATGAGGCCGTAAAGGCGCAGCTCGAAGAAGCTCGTAATGTGTTGAAACAAGAAGATTTTGAAGATTTCCAAAGCGACTTTGATTTAAGACGTTTGGACTCTGGCCTATTTATTCTCCAACGTGTTTGTTTGTTGATTGCTGTTTTAAGTGAAGAATCCAAAGGTGTGCGTGAGAAGGCTATCATGCTGCTTAAACGAAACGGTCAAGATATGATGAGCGTGTTCAAGTTGATTGAAGAGGAAACAGCTCTTATAGCTGATTTCGTTCATTTAAAAAACATGACAAAAGCAATTGAATCTACTAGCAAACAATAAAATATCCAAGTTTTTTTTTTCTTTATTTACTGAGTGCTATTTTCTTTGATTTATTACGATATGTTGTGATGCTACTTGATAAAGATAATTATTCTGATTTACCCTTCTCTTCTCGTTTTATTGTATTTGGAATGACATTTGTCTGTTGCTTTCCATTTAAATGTATTTTCACAGATTCGTTGTAACGAGACCACATATTGGCCATTAGAGCAATATCATTTGTATCTTTGTTTATAGCTTCTGTTCTTTTATTGAGCTGATGTACATTGTGATTAAGTTTGGTTATATTGATTATGATTCTGCTTAATAAAGCACTCTGTTGTTGATCATGAGGACTGTCCATGCCGCAAGATAAAAAAAAAAAAAAAAAAAAAAAAACAAACAAAAATGTTGCTCTGTTAAAGTTAGCAGCTACAATCTCCGTTCCGAACCTGAACAATTACTCCAAAGCTCTTCATTAGGGCGTTTTTTTTTTTTTTTTTTTTTTTTTTTTTTTTTAAATAAAAGCTATATATCACTACGGTGCATAGATTGTTTGATTCCAGACAAGTTGTTTGCTTCCGGCCAACGACTTGTTTGATTGCAAACAAGTTGTTTGATTTTGACCAAGCGCGGATTATACTTTTAATGCTTTCAAGTCACAAAGGAATACCTAAAAAACGACCAAGTTGTTTGATTGCAACAAGTGATATTCAGGATTTATAGCATTAAAAATAAACAGTGTTTACAGTTGGTCAATTTAATACTATGTGATCATAGTAGTGATTTAATTCCTGTTATTTTGATGATGACAATAAACAACAGCCGTCGATCATGTCTGAAGACCACAACGACATCAATAGCCTGTTTGCGTTCGATAAAATAGGTAAGTGTATGGTTTCTTTGACAAGCCTGCCCCCCCTTTTTTTTTATTACCATCTTTTTTGCTTTTGTATTTGTTTGTTCTTTTCATTATACATTGTCTTCATAAATAAAAGTAATCCTATCCCTAAATACCAAACTTTATTCATGCATTATAAGAACGTATAATAGGACTATATATACTGTTTCTATATCCAATTGTATCACGTTACATTGACCTAATGCTAAATTGCCTGCTAAATGCTTGTTTGCAATCAAACAACCTTTGGTCAAAATCAAACAACTTGTCTGCAAACCCCCTTTCCAAACAATTTTTTTTTTGTTTGATAACTGTTTGACAATTGTTTGAAATCAAACAATTAAACCACACAAAAAGCCACCCATGCGCCGTAGTGGCGCGCGATCAATCATCAGCTGTCGCTCTTATCTCTGATGATACTACAGGAAAACCACACGCAAACACTTTTCATCGCGGATCAGCCAGTTCTTGTCTTGATTACATCTTTGCCTCTACTGATATTGCTTCCTTCTGAGATTTTCCCTCAGTTGTGTATATTCAACCTTTATGGACAGATCACTGTCTTCTTCAAACCAAGTTTAAACTGCCAATCAAGGATACTACTCCTCAAATTGGTTCTGGTCTATGGCGTGCCCATCCCAGTCTAGCTTCGGATGAATCCTTCTGTGCTATGTTGAAATCTAATATAGAATCACTCTTCGCTAACTTTACTTCAGAATTGACTCCTCAGCGCAAATGGGAATACGTGAAAGAACTAACAAAAGACACCGCAGTCCGTTATTTCCGACACAAAGCATTCAACCTTCAACAAGGCGAAAAAATTTTACAAAAGAAACGCAGCGGATTCAAAACACAACTGTTATCCGCCCACTTTTCTCCTTCAGATACATTGCCACAACTTCGCGTCATAGAACACCAACTTTCGTCGCTACAACAATACAGGGCTAATACTCTAGCTCTAAGGGCTAGTTTCCTTTGGCGCGAAAAGGGTGAAAACTCTGCCGGTTATCTCAAACGCACTATCCAACAAAAAGCACGTCTTAAGAATATATCATGCCTCCGCCACCCAGTAACAACCGTAATGTGTCATTCTAAAGATTGTATGCTTCAAGCTGCATCCTCATTTTATACATCACTTTACACTCCAGATCCAATCGAACCTGAAGCAGTGGACCAATTGTTTTCGTCGCTTTCATCTGAATTTTGCATTTCTACTGTCTCCAAACCCAACCTGGTCCTTCCGTTTACATTGACTGATATCGATGAAGCTGTTCGTCGTTGTCCTCAACAGAGTAGTCCTAGATCGGATGGTTTATCATATACGATCTTGTCTGTCCTTTTGGATATTCCGGCTTGTCAATCAGTATTTCTGCAAGTACTCAACGGTGCCCTCACAGATGGTATTTTTCCTCCATTCTGGTCTGACACTCGCGTGTCTCTTCTGCCTAAGAAAGGCGAAATTGGCGTCCCATTTCGTTAATCAACACCGATGCTAAGATTTTACTCGACTCCTCAATGCTAGAATACTGACCGCAGTTTCTGACCTGATCACCCCTTTCCAGACTGGTTTTATGCGTGGCCGTTTCATTGCTGATAATGATCTTCTCATGAAACTAATTATGGATCATTGTTCTCGTATCGACTCATCTGCAGTTGGTATTCTTCTTGACCAAGAAAAAGCATACGACCGAATTCATCCCGAGTACGTCCGTCAAGTTCTGGTCCTAATTGAAATTCCTCCTGCTTTTGTCAACTCTATTTCCAACCTGTTCTTCGGAACCTACCTTCAAATTAACGACAACAAGTTCTTCTCGCCTCCCATCTTGCAACAACGTGGACTTCGACAAGGTGATCCCCTGTCTCCGGTTCTTTTTAATCTAGATTTCGAACCTTTCCTACGAAGCATATTACAAGATCAACTCTTCAAAGGGATATCGCTTCCATTTGCTTCCTCAGTACCTCCTCTTTTGTCGACTAATGCATCACCAGTTAAGCTTATGGCTTACGCAGACGATGTGATCTGTCTCTTACAGAATCCCGAGGATTTAAACCGTCTGCTATCAAGATTCCAAACGTATTCTCGGGCCTCCAACTCTTTACTCAACTGCTCCAAAACGCAAGTTATCTCCCTATCAGGACCCAGCCTAATATACACGGATATCTGGCGTTCCACCTTACAATCTCAGGACATTCGTACCTTGCATGATCACACGTCTCCCAACGCTCTGGTCTACCTTGAGTTTCCTCTCTATAGTTCAATCGCTCAAAGGGACTCTTTTCTGGATTGACTTTTTTTCAAGGTGACGGACGCTTGTAACATCCACTCTCAACGTTTGTTGTCTGTACGTGGTCGCGCCACTTTTGTTAACACGTTGATTTTATCCACGCTATGGTACGTTCTTCAGGTCACATCAGTTCCTTTCTCGTTTTTAGATCAAGTTCGTTCGTGTGTCTCCAAGTTTGTTACATCCGGTATATTTCCTCGTCTTAGTTTTGATACGATGTGCCTCCCACGTACATTTGGTGGTTTAGGGGTATTAGATCCGTCGGTACAACAGCGCACTTTACAAATCCGATGGCTGATCCCTCTTCTCCGACCAACCCATAGTCCATCCAGTCCACTCCGTGTTCTCCGTAGCTCAATCATGCTCCCTCACCTGGCTCACTTTGTTCTAACCCATTCATGCCCGCCCTCGGTCAATACTTTGTCCTGGTACTACCGTTTGCCTTTTCTCTTTCCAGAACTACGTGGCTCTCTCTTGAGTCATCTCATCTATCTCTGTCACTCCTATTTTCAGCTGTATATAAGCTCCCTCAAAATTGGTCCCACGTTGTCATTAATCAAGTTACTGCTCTCTCTCTCTCTCTCTCTCTCTTTCTGCCTGTCATGGTCTTAACCTTAACTCCTTCGTCTACAATGGTTCAGAAATCCTTTTGAAAATTAAGGGGTCATAATGCTTTTATTATAGATGACGACGCAACTCTTCGTGCTCGTCTTCGTTCTGAAATGGTTTGTTTCCCCAATCTAAGCAAGAAATTTCTCACTTTGGTCTCTGGTTCACATCTCTCGTTGGCTCCTTTTTTCCTTCGTACTTTTCTCACTGCTTCTAGTGCCTCTATGACTATTCCTACCTTTGTTCCTGCCTCTCACTCCTCTGTTGATGTTACTCCTTTTGTTGACGCTCTGTTTGGTCTTCCTCCGTCTGGTATTTAGGTACATAACCTTCCGCCTGTGACTCGCCGTCCGCTCGATTCTCGTTATTATCGTCGTTTATATTTGGCTCCTTTACTCAAAACAATGTCAACCATAATTTCTTGGTCTTCCTTTTGGTCTTTCTCAATGGTGTACTCGGCACGCAACGTCTGGTATCGTGTTCTTCATCAAAAAAAATTCCTTGTCGAGCTTTTCTGCATTGTATTGATTTATGTTCTGTACCTGATGGTGCTTGCCTTCTTTGTGGTCAACCTGAAACTTCTGAACATCTTATCATTCTCTGTCCTCACAAAACACCTTTTTGGTCTTCCATATGGTCCCATTACTTTCAAAATTCTTTCGACACTTGTCGTCTAACTCAAGCTCTATTATATTTTTCATTCCCTCAGCTTAGGCCAGGTCTCAATCTCGATCCTGAAATTATATTTAGTTCTTCACTTCTTGCTCTTTGGCGTGCTCACTGGCGGTTGATTTATGATGCGGTGCCCTTCAATGTTTTGTCAGCTTTTGCTCAAACCATTTTGTTAATCAACAAGTCTACTCAAGAATCTCTACTCGATTGTGGTGAATCTCCTCTCCCGATCCCACATGTCAACTTCAACGTTTGAGCTTTCTTTCCTTAAAATAAGAATTATTGATGATGACGTTACACGAAATTTGATTGTACAATATCAACTTTGATGACGTGTTTTTTACCTCCCTAATTTTTTTTTTTTTTGGTTTTTTTTAAAATTCTTGAGTGATAAATAGAATTTTTTTTTCCTGAACTTTACGTTTTTATCGTAATGAATAGTTGGGATCTGGGGCTATCTTGTAACTCACGTGATACCTGAATGTTGCGATGCTGTGCTTCAGCGGGAATATGAGCATTAAACTTGTAGGATACCTGAATGTCGCGGCATTGTACTTCAGCGGGAGCGATCAGGGGATACCTGAATGTTGCGTTTTCCTCTACTGGGTCTTCGTACTTCAGCGGGAACCTGATAGAGTTTCAAGTTTGGGATCTGAGGGTTGGGAGTATATGGTCTCCACCTTCTCGTGGTTACTCCTGTAAGTAGAAGCTTGTTGCTTTGAAACGAAGAGAGACCCCCGTAGGAGACATTGTTATATCGTAGTATTATAATAATAATATATAAGTCTATTTTTATAGGTTACTGAAATAATGAAATAATTTATTCAATGGGTACTGCTCTGATACTGTTGGTAAAAAAAAAAAAAAAAAAAAAAAGATCAGCAAACCAGCAAGACTACAGAGACAATCGGTTGAACAACAATACCTGTTTTACCACAAACTGGTATTAGAGAAAGGAATGGGAAAAAAGAAAGCAAAAAGAAAAAAAAATAAAAATCTTACAATCGTTTCTTTTGTTTCTTTTGTTTTTTTGTTTTGTTTTGTTTTTTTTTTTTTTTGTAGTAATTGTGACAGTAGGATGGCAAAAATAAAGAAGGAATAGGGTATAAGAAAAGAACGGCATAGGGTATAAGGACGGAAAGGTATAGGAGGTAAAAGAATCTATGATATTTAAGGATCGGTAGAGACAGTAAGAAGGTTTAATGGTAGGAGAGCATAAGACATGATGGTATCTGTTGTAAAATGGTATACTCAATCAGTTACAACATCAACTGCTCAGTCAAGTAGATAACAGGCATAGGACAAGATTACAATAATATGATTAGGATTAGAACGACTCAGGTGAAATCATGAGAAATGCAGCGGAGAGTTCTTATTACCAACATCTATATAAAGGCGATGTAAATCATCCTAAAAAGAAAGAAGAATAAGTGCTTAAAAAAGACCGGAATAAAAGAGTCCTAAAAGTAGTTGTTTGCCTTTTTATTTTAAATCCTTGGAACCTTTAAGCAAAACAATAGCAGCTAATTGTCTTCAGGAGTTTTTCTTTTGTTGCTGCTGACATAACAAGCAGGGAAAAATGGCAAGTCATTGTCATTATCCAAAGAAACAGATGTCGATGCTTCTTTAATGGTATTCATTGTACCTTTGATGATTTGCGTTGCATTGAAGACTAGCTTCAAAACAAGAGGAAGAAGACGGGGATATCAGCCACCGTTTCAGGGAAGCGCAGTCGTTTTGATCGAGTGATCAAAGACGTTGAACCTTCAAAGGTCATTAAAAGAGCAGTCAGGTTTAAGCCTATAACATAAATGAGACTAAGTTATATACGATTTTTCTTTTTTACCGCTAATCATGAAGCCAACAATCTTAATATCGCTCATGTTGATACCGTACTGCCGCGATATTTGAAGAGCGAAGTTCTTCATCATCTTGGCACCTTGATGTCTGCTTCACTTAGCTCCTTTGTGCCATGAGAACCACTATCGGCAAGTCCGAGCTCAAGGCATGCGAGCTCATTGGAACCGTAGTAGAAGCAGAGATCTGCATGTTCGCCAGAAGTTTTTCTTTCTTCCTGGAATATACTGCCAATCATTCGCGTACTGTTTCTATGCTCGGAAGAAATACGGCTTTCATTGCCTCTATATATCAGCAGAAATGGGTTAGTTCTGACATTGTATTAAAAACATAATATGTTGCATTTCATCATACGTCACACAAGTCATTCCAGTCAATCTCTTCGATTTCTTAATGAAGCCGAAAATATCTTCCAAAAGATCCTGTTCCGTTGAAGGCATCTTCAAGGTGGTATCATTTTGATCCATGAATAATAATACACAGTCAATAACAGCCTGCTTCAACCAGAGCACCTCTGGATCTTTGACCGGGTGCGCGGCAATCGTACTAAACTCGTCATAAATATCACTTGAACAATACTGATAATTGAAGTGTTAACATGGAGTTTTATAAACCTACACTGCGGCGCATGAGACGACTAAATTTAGTAGTTCTACTAAAAACTTACTTATTTTCAAAGCTCCGACCTTTTTATACCACGTCCACACATGGAACACGCTTACAAATAAATGTATTTTACTCGATAAGCCCCCTCAGTAATTCACAGTTAATCTTAGGTGATTCATGTCATCCATTGTTGTATCATTGAAAAAACAGTGATCTTTTTCGTAAAGCTCGCCTTTGTTCGGGTATTGGAATTCAAATAGTTGTCAACGTTGGTTATACTGCCCATAAGCTGATCCGCGTTTTGTATAACCATAATGTATCGTTCACTCTCTATACTTTCCAAAACTGTTTTCAAAATGTTCATATACTTTCTACACAAATCGACATATACGTGTTCAGTAGATCAATGAACTACATATGCATCTATTTTCTAATGGGTTCTGTTATAGCTCTATGTTCACTTGTTTCAAACTTACCGATTTTCTTCTTCCAAATTTTCTGTAAGCGTAAACAATATACATATCAGAATACTCAAAGGCTGGGAAGTATATTTTTTTTTCATGAATTCTGTATAGCGTCTATCCCCATTCTATTTCTATACTATTCCTTTTCTATTTCTATCCAATGTCTATTCTCAATCACTTCTTTGAGAATTTAATAAGATTCCTTCTGTAGTTGTTAGTTCTATTCAACTTGATTCACCAAAAACTAATAACCTGGATTGTTTTACATTACGTTCTCTTCGACAGTGTTTTAGAAGTGGTCAATTTTTTTTTTTTTTTTCAGTCTTCTCTGTTGAATTATTCCGGTTTATTTTTAGTTTGTTGTTTGGCATTGTTCTTCATAAATAAGCTAGTAGGTGTTGGTTGATTTTTCTTAAAAAAAATGACACCAAGAATAAGGATTAGAGTAAGAATAGAGAAGACTATTTGAAAAAAGCATTTTGGTTCTATTTCATTCATCAACTTTGTTACATCCTATCAAATTCAGTTATTAAGGGTTTAGAATCTATTTGTGCATCTATAGAAAACGTAGAGATAAACCAAAAGTAAAGCGATATACCTTGTTTTTTTTAAAAAAAAAAAAAAAATTAGGAAAAAAAGAATGGGCTTTAGAAAAAAAAAAGGGAAGTATATATGACGTCGGTTTGAGGAAGTTTTTTTCTTTCGTATTCACAAACGACTTTTAGTTTCCTCCATCACTGATTTTTAAATGGAACGCTGCCTAACGTGAAAGAAGTTTACAATCTAAAGAAAAAATAGTTGCGTCGATGATTTTAATAAGCCTACAACATTCTCTAAGATTCGTTATACTAGCATTTTTAAAGTAAATATATACACAATTTCAACATTAGCCAAGTAGATGAATTAGAGCAATGAATTGATGTTACACAACAGACCACTTGTTTTTGTTTTGACTTTCAGTAAAAGTTATATCTATGCTACTTAACAACAACAACAACAACCGCTTTATTTGGACTGTTCATACAAAATATTTACGACTTTGCGATAGTTTACTATTCAAAGTTCAGACGATCCTCATGTTAAAATCTAAGGCTTACATGTCTTTCTTTTTGTAACGATCCCAAGAAGAAACCATTTTCTTATATTATTTCTACAAACGAGTTCTTATGTATATTTCCTTTTGAGTGCCATACTACGGCTTCATAACATTTATTTTCTTGCAAAACTTTCTCACATTTCTTTCCAACTTCCAGTAACTAATCTAAGAACTCCATCTGCTACAAAAATTGCCAATATGGATAGAAATTTATTTAGTCATTTGAGCAACTGAAATCAACCAAAAATAAATAATAATAATAAAAAAAAGCACTTCTTTTTGCAGTACTTTTTTTTTTTTTTTTTTTTTTTTTTTTTTTTTTTTAGTGATAACGATAAAACCCAGTGCTTTGTTCGCGGTAAATTTTCCGAATTCTTTTATTAACTTGGTTTACAGTTAAAACAACCATCGTATTGTATACATACTCAACAAACGATATATTCTTTTCAGAGTAGTATCATGAATTCAGTTTTCAATAAAGAAATACGACTATTACGATATGACCTCCAGTAGGTTGTCGCTTGATGACAATGTAAGAAATATCGCTTTATAGAAAAAGACATCTCGGGAATACATGTGTTAAGTATCGATCTATTGATCAGAAAGTAGATATATGTATTATGTTCCCATTTTGACTTTTTTTTTTAGTAGGATTTTTTTGTTCGAAAAACATATCGCCAGCGCTTTATATCACAGCTCTCGAATATTTGTTAACACAAAATTTGAAAGCTTTACAGATTGACGATTGTATAGGAGAAACTAGTGTCGACTGTCACTCAATGTATCATTTCAATTAGAAAACTATGTGTACTGGAACAAGGTAACTTGGAGTTGTTTTATTTAGAAGACACTATGTATGCGATTGCCACTTTAAAGATGTATCGTTTTCACCTAATCAATATATGATCGGTGGATGCGAGCGATATTTTGAGTTATTGATAATAAAAAATGCTTTAAATACCATGCATAAAGAGTACATTATAAGAGAATGAAAGGAATAATGCGTAAAATTAACGACTTCTTTGAATGGGCTCTTATTGCATAGAAGGCCGTATCCAATTTTCAGGAACCACCTCATTAACCTCTAGACAGTTCATCTTAACCTCAGATTGCGGCGTGAGCATTTCAGGATTTTGAAAATGGTTTGAGCGCCATTTTTCATAGACCATCATCAATAGAAATTGCAAAAATAACGCGTCGTCCTCTTTTTTTTTTTTTTTTTTTTTTTTTTTTTTTTTTTTTCCACAGAATGCCAAACAATGTACAAAAATAAAATTAAATGAACTAATTCCTTTTCTCTATATAAAAAAAAGAAAAAAACATTCTCACGTTTGCAATTCTTAGGGAAATACAGAAACACAACGAGAAATCAAACTGGGTCCCGATCACGAGTTTCGTTTCGAAGTAGATTTTCAAACTAAAGCCAGCGTGAAATTAACCCAAGGTACGGGTGAAATCTTTGGTACAGAACTTGCCTTGGGTGTCGAGTATAATTTTACTGGAAGAAAAGCAGCTGTCTATACCTGGCATGGATGTACTTTACAGATCAATGGTCAATTCTCTGTAGAATATATTGCTAACGAGACTCCTATGACAAGTTATCTCAATACTCATCTCGCTCTTGAACAACTCAGACAACGATTGAAAGCCGAAAAGGAGTTGGGTCCTCGCGTGTTGGTGGTCGGACCTCACGACGTAGGTAAGACTTCACTTTGCAAAATATTAGCAAGTTATTCGCTTCGACAAGGAGGAACACCCATTTATTTATCCCTTGATACATCAGAGGTATAAAAAAATAAAATAAAATAAAATAAAACTAAACAAAATCCTTTCCTAGGGTTCAATTACAATGCCTGGTGCAATTACGGCTACTAGTATTCAACACATTATTGATGTAGAAGAAGGGTTCGGTTCTTCTGCCACGACAGCAGCGTCTGTAGGATCTGCCACGATGCCTTTGGCTTATTACTATGGGTTCGAAAGTCCTGCAGAAAACGTGAAACTTTACAAGTTGGTGACAACCAAATTAGCTGAAGCAGTCAAGAGTCGAATGGCTGTGGATGAGGATTGTAGAACTTCTGGATTGATTATAGATACATCAGGTCTTGTCGATCAAGTAGGATATGAGACCATTCAACATGCTGTACAAGCCTTTTCAGGTAAAAGAAATAAGAAAGGGAGCCCGTATTTAAAATAATTATTAAATCTTTTATATAGTAAACGTAGTCATTGTCTTGGGACACGAAAGACTTTACAGTGATTTGCATAGAATATTAAGTAGCAATGCGGATCTTTCAATTATAAAATTGTCGAAATCAGGAGGTGTTGTAGAACGCGACAAGCAATTCAAAAACATGCTTCAAAGAACAAAGGTGCATGAATACTTTTACGGAACACCTAAGTGCGAATTATCGCCCTACAGTATGTTGATAAACTATGGTGATATCAATGTATGGAGAGTAGGGGATGTCATTGCACCTTCAAGTGCACTTCCTTTGGGGATGGAGGGTAGCTCAAACGAAACCCAGATTGTGAAGGTCGACAGCTATGAAATGTGTTTGCATTCTGTTATGGCCATTTTAAATGCACCACCCGATGAACACGAAAATAAATTGTTGGAAAGCAATGTGGTGGGATTTATTTACATGTAAGCTGTAACTTGTGGAATAGAAGGGATATTAAACACACACACATATATTTATAGATCAGATATTAACGAGGAGAAAAGAAAATTAACTGTGCTTTCACCTTCTCCCGGCAGATTACCCAGACAGCATCTTTTGATGGGATCATTTAAATGGATGGAATCATAAAAAAAGAAAAAGAAACAAAAGGTTCGACTGTAAGTAACAATAAAAATCAATGCTTTATTTATACAACAAACGATATGAGATGCACTTTATGATAGTCTAAATGGAGAGTATGGTTCTTCGCGTTTTGGTCTATTTCTTTTAAATGGGGGTTCATTACTTGCTTCGGCATTTAATGGCCTTCCCATAAACATCAATTCATTGGCATTTTTCCTTATTTTGAATTCATCTGTATTATCCCAAAAACCTTCTGATGATCTAGGTAGATCGAATGTAAAAGTGAACTGACTGTGAGGATCTATCTGGAAAGGAAGGGTGTTGGTTTTTTCTTCTTTTTGTGGAAATATGTTTTGGATGGGGCGAATGCTCATTTCTTCATTAAGCTGGGTATTTTTTTGTCGGGCAAAACAGAGTAATTCCTCCACCGAAAGGCTGTCATTTTCTGGGCAGGTACTAAGAGCCCCGTAAAGGTCTTGAAGTGCCTGCTTATACCCTGCTGTATAAGCTCGTCTGTTTTGCACTAGAGAATCCTTATAATGCGTCGTCACTTTTAAAGCGGCTGCTTTAAACGATTCCATCAAGACATTCTCAGTTGAATCATATGAGTCAAGAATGCCACTGGACGACTGTTCCATATAAAACTAAAAAGAAGAAAATTAAAAGTGCATTGTTTGAGAGCAGGATTGGAAAGAAATATGCTTATTATTACCTTTTTTTTTTTTTTTTTTCAAAGAAATAAAGGATGAAGCTAGACTGTCATGCGTTTACGAAAAAATAAATGTCGGATTTCTGAAAATGATTGGCCACAGTGCCTGGTGTTGTAAGAAAACCCCCAGAATGCTACTTGTATTTTTCTTGCGCTTTGCTTCAGTAGCTCAACTCTTAATTTGAAAAAAAAAAAGGGTATATATTTTTGAAAGCTACGATCCTTTGGAGTCTAACAAATCAAGCACAAGAGTGAAAGTCAACAGATCGTCACGTTTTATAGTCCTATATCTCGAGATAAACTATGTGATCAACCCCAAGTAGGATGAAATGACGCTCTGGTCTCTTCAAATGAATAATAAGCACAAATCTCTTTTAAATTCTATAAAAAAGTGTATAAATATTGGTTTATTTAAATATCCAATAGGTCTCAAACATTGTTTCTGTTGGTATTCTTTCCAGAGACCAGCCCCTGGCTGTTACTTTCTCAAAAAATTCTCTTTCATCCGGGTTTCGTTCCTTGTAACTCAACAAGGCCTTAGCATCCTGGTTGTCTAATAACCAATCAAGCGTGTCTAAAAGTAAATCATGAGAGGATTGGTTGTAAAGAACGTCTGTTAACAAGATGAGATCTACATCTTCGTATTCGTCCTGTCTCTGATTTCCCCACGAGAGTTCTCGTACGCGCACGATTTCTTTTGTCTTCATCAGATCTACATTTTGTTGCATAATTTCTAAAGCGTCGGCCAAGTCTGTCAAATAGACCTTGTCGGGTTGTAGCAATTCAGCTGCATAAATACCTACTAACCCAGTACCACTTCCTTTTTTTTTTTTTTTTTTTTTTTTTTTT
>JNDS01002895.1:0-32904 GCA_000697035.1 Rhizopus stolonifer B9770
TTCCCCCTCTTTTTTTTTTTTTTTTTTTTTTGTTAATCACGAAATAATTTTTTTTAAAAAAAATATGATTTACCAAGTTCCAATAAATTTTTGAACTTTAACTGCTTTTGGTTTTCTTTCATGAACTGACACATACCTAAACCACAATCCCTAATATCGATCAATAAACATGAGACATCCCCCCCCCCTCTTTTTTTACTCACCAAACATGTCGTGCGATGCTTTGTACGGCATCTTCACAAATACGTACCACTTGATTTTTATTCACGTTCACTATTCGTTCTGCCTGATCCCCACTCTGAGCTTCCATATGTCTTTGTTTACCCACCATTGTTTGAATCGGTCTCGACCACGTCGGGATTACCCAAATAGACGAATGGAGATAACTTCGGGTCCAGACAGAATGAGCTTGGCTAGTTGAATCCAAAAATAGCCCCAGCTGGACTGTGCCAGCCACGGATGGTCCTGCCAAAGGTTCGATCACCAGCCGACTTACGGTTCCACCTCCCTGAAGTGGATCATAAGCCAAAGTGAGCTTTGGTGATAAAGGATTGGCTTTGGGTATTCCCATCTTTTTCTTCTTTTCTTTGGATTCTAGGCATCTCAAACCGAGTCCTGAAGTACCTTGGAGACTGAAGGCGATCGAGAGGGATTCCCAATAGGTAGTATCGCCAAGATCGCTTTCGACAGTCCAGACAATGGTGAACGGTTGCCCAATGATGCATTCTGTGGGTGGAGGTTTTAGGAAACGAATGTAGTAAAGTGGGATCGTTGACATCAAGATTATTAAAGTAAGAAGAGAATTGAAAAAAAAAAAAAAAAAATATTTATGATTCAAGATGAAAAAGTATTTACACTACAGTGTTGAAGATTTTAATTGGCGGTTTTGAAAACTAAATTAGCGTAGGTCCAAATTCCAATTGGCGGATTTGTCAAATACAAATAGCGTTTTGGTTACAGTTTTTTATCCTAAAAATAGACGATTAAAAAAATTGATCTGGACGGTTTACATTCAAAGTTTGGAAAATCGCTAAAAATTTTTAGACATGTGACAAAGACTAATGTAGACGATCCTACATCATCTTGTATATGCAAATTAAAAATTAAAAGACACTTGACAATTCAGAGAAACATTATTGTTAAGCAACTTTTCCTGGGGTACTTTTTCATGTATCAATAGGTACAATTGGGGGGGGGGCATAGATATCAAAGATATAGAATATGAAACCGAGGAGTAAAAAAATCAAATAATGAAAAAATAAAAGGTTCTATGAACTAGTTGCAGTGGCGAATAATATTTCTGAATAGTGCAGGCTATAACTGATTTATTTTATCTGGTTTGTAATGAGTAATTAATTAAAAACGATAATACAAAAAACATATCAGAATTCTCTATTTTCTTAACGTTTATCTTGTTATTCGATAGATAATACACATATTTCGTAACTGAATCTTTTAATACATAAACTACAACTTCGTTGGGATATAAGAGGATGCTTTTTTTTTTACATAGGGATTGTTTTGATTGGCTGGATATACTTTTATTTATGATCAAAAAACTAAAAATTGGTCTTTTTTTTTGTTCTTTTGGCTTTTTGTTCTTTTGGCTTTTTGTTCTTTTGACTTTTTCATTCCATTGCACTCAGACGAGCAACAACTTTTCTTTTTATAAAGATAGACGAGACAGTATTATGGATGAGCAGGAAATGAGACAATAAGCTTGGAAGAAGAAGTTGACCCTTACAACCTTGGTAAGTACTTTGATAATCCTGTCTTAGTATCAAGGTTTTCAGTAACTTTCCCACTAGAGCTACAGAATAGATTGACTTGACAATGGAGGAACTATCTGAAGAGTTAGCAGAAAAAGTAACAAGTAGCAGAAAGCACAATGTTTACTTTGACAAACAAAAGGCAGTCTTCTTTTATTTCAACTGAATCAAGCTATGGAAGGCCGCCTCCTCTGCATTTAAGGCTCAGGTTAAAATTAGAGACTCTTTGAAGGCCAAGGAAATGAAGATTAGTAAAGGCAGGAAGAAAAAGAGGCCCACAGTGAAGAAAATGTCTAAAGGAACTATCACTAGACATTATATGAGGTTTATTTTTAAGACGTTGGATTAAACGGACAAGTTCCCCGAGATGAATAGTTTCTATATCGTTATCAATAATGCGCCGATTCATACTTTGCAAGATAGAGAATATAAAGCTATGTATCTGCTTACGTATCCCCCCTGAGCTTAATTAAATTGAAAACCTCTGAAGGTACGTTATAATTAAATAACCCATTATCGTTTTTATTTACACTACAATACAATTCGACTAAAAAAGGAAATCCACAAATAAACGTTTTAAATTCAGCAAGAGAAAAAAAATTACGAGAGAGAGAAATGTTAGTAGATATTTCTCAAGCAATGTTATTTGAACCCACCAAGTGCACTTTTGTCTGTTCAGCGATAAATGAACTGGATAATTTTATTGTTGTCTTAGACTAACCTGTCTTCTACGTCTTGTGCCAGTTCCAGGAGCATCTCGATTGAATCTATCTGGGACATCACCTTCAGTTAGGAGAGACCTGGTAATATGCAACTTCTTGAGACAAGCAGCCAAATCTCTATTCCACAGACGAGGGTCAAATGTTTTTGATGTTCTTGCAATGGCCTGGCATTGTTTATCTGTACATCTAAAAAAAAAGTATCAAAAAGTAAATTCTGGTTTCTTGTTACCTTATCAAATCATGGTTAGTAACAGTAGGATTCCGTTGTCTTCGAAAAGGGCGAAGGTTTGAGACAGTTTTAAGTTCTTAAACTATCAGCTTCACAGTTTGGACGACATCGGCTTGTTTTAAATTCATCGATCAAGTACACTCGGAATCCAGCTTTTCTTAGGAGTCTGCGAAGGCCAAGACCACGGATCGACTCATTGAAACAAGTCGAAAGAGCTCAAGATTAACTCAGAAAAGGGTAAGCTTGTGAAGAAATAAGTACATTGTCAATCTTTAAAACAGTGCTAATGTATGCTTCTTTTAAATCAGATTGTTGCTGATAGCAATGTTATATCTACAAAGATAAAAAACCATGCTATTAATATGATTTTAGATAGTGTTTACAACAAGCTGGATGAGGACAAAAAAAATACGATATCGTAAGTAAAAATATAATGACCTATAAGCTTATTTTTGATAATATCTTGTAGCAATAGCTTCAATTCTGTTTTAGATCTATCTAATGAACGCGAAGGTGCCAATACCCAAAAATCGTTGTTTAGTGACTTCGAATGGAGAGATTTGAAGCAAAAATACAAACCACTTATCAATTGGATTACGTTGGAGCCTCGCATCACCAAGAAACTCAAAATTATCGAAAAAGTACGTGATAAATTTCAATTTGAAGTATATATAAATTGAAACTTTGTTTTGATGTATAGATGGCCCAAGATAGGATGAAGGATGCTTACCAGAAAAGTCTGCTATTTCAAAAAAAAATATTGTTTCACAAATAACGAAACATCGTTCATAATCTACTCGCGTTTGTAAGTTAATAATTTGGCATATCTTAACTTGCACTAATGATTGTTTAGGTTAAGAATCATTTATCATAACCCAGATTGTTTGGAATTGGAGAACGCTGAAATGTCCGAGGGAGACTACGTGGTCAAGATCTGGGGTGATATCATTGAGAGTATATTTAGAGATGATCAGCTGTCGATCAAGTGGTATTTAGTTGACACAGGATTAATCATGATTAAAAGTGACTAAATCTTGTTTTACTAATAGGGGTGAGACAATCAGTACATATTCCACAGATGTGAAGAACATTAACAATGAGACTGGTACAAGAAAGAAAATCGGAGATAAAGTGGACTTTCGAGTCATCCTAAGGGGATACAATGTTGATTTATTAAACGGAGAAATAGCAAGTAATACAACTGGTACAAAATACTTTCATGATAGCAGAAAAAAATTCTGAGAGAAACAAAAAACATTGCCGATCAATTTTATCGTTCTCGATTCTTAAGTAATTCTAGAAAAATGAAGACAAGGGTACAATTGATTCAAATTGCTGGCACTTAGGGTGAAATTGCTGAAGTTTCCTTAATTGATAATGGCCTGTATGTGAACAATCGTGTTGACTCTCTTTGTTTTCCAAATAGACAGAAAAAACTTGTATCTAACTGATATTCCATCGAGATGGTGGATTATTAAAAAAAGAAATACGATGAAGCAGCCACAGATTTTGAAGAAACAACAAGCTCGAATATTGTTCTTCACAAGCCTTTGGAACGATATTTATTTGCTCTAGAAACCGCTTTCCGAAACTGTGAAGAAAATTCAGATGAAACAGCTAGATTGATCGGCGCAGTCTCTGATATGTTAAAGTTGGACAATGAAGAAAAAGATAGCTTTAGCCACAACTTGTCGCCAGAAAAAAAAAACAATTCAACTGCCAGAACATCTCGAAGTGAAGTCCCCTGGAAGACCAAAGGAGGTTGCCAAAACAGCCTTCAAAAAAAGATATTTAAGTGCGAAAATTGAATTAAGTAACTCTGATGGTGACAAGAAATCAGAGGCAGAAGGTAATACTTCTGAACTTCTACTAAGAAAAAAAAAAAAAAAATGAAATTAATAAGATGGTTATATTAGAAGAAGTATTCGATTTAACAATAGTAAAAAAAAAAAAAAAAGGAAAGCAACCAGCGAATCTGAAAAGCACTATTCTCATGACGAGCTATTTATCACTCGTAAACGCTAAAGAACGGTGGACGAAAATTTTCTTGAATTCGATTTAAACAAAAGCATACATCTACTTAAAGTGAAGGAAACGTTTGATTCCAAAGGTGATGGATTTTGTGTTTTAGAGCCTCTGCACACATCTTGTATGGTAATCAAGCCCATCATACTCTTGTGAAACAGAATATGATAGTAGCTCTTGATTTAAATAGAAGCATTTACGAGAACTTTCTCGGAATGGATATCAACGATATCAGATCAACAATAACTTGTGGCATTGACCGCACTTTCGATCAGATAAAAAATCAGGCGAGGGCTTAGTTGTAGGAGATGAAGATGAAGATGAAGAAAAAGATAAAGATAAAGAAGAAGAAATGAAAGAAAGTCATAAAAAGGCAAAATCTGCAAATCCTAAATACTGGTTTAGCTCCCCTGATTGCGCCCAGGTTCTTGCTAATACATACTGTGTTCCTGTATGTATTTATCCTGACACTAGTCCCAACAACATGACAGTCCCTTTGACATATTTGCCATTAAATCTCCCAAGAAAACTGACGAACAAGCCCAATCCAATTCACATACAAAATATAAATGGCTGTAATTGGGGTGCTGTAAAATTCAAGCAATCACACAGCAAGTCCCCAATCGTCTATTCCTTATATTTTAACATTGCGGGTAAAGAAGAGGATTATAGAAAATATTGGAACCGTTGGGGCTAATTCCCTAAAATAAAAAAATCGGTCGAAACTCGCATGACAGAAGAAAACACACTCACGATAGACTAAAATAAATAAAATAATTCCTTTACTTTATTATTCAATTTTGTTTAAGTTTTGGGTTTGGTGCCTGAAAAATATGGTGCCCCCTATACACTTTTTGAGACACCCGTTGAATGTCCAAATGTGGTGCCCTCAAGGATTTTTTATGACTCAGTGTTAATACAGAAAGTCTCAATTTGAAATCAGGTAGATTAATTAACCCATCGTTTTTTTTATATAAGCAGTTAGTACTGAAGACAAATTGGTTTGTTATGGGCCAGATTCTTAATGACTGTCTTTGTTCATAATGGATCGTAATTAAGTTTTTCCTTTTTTTTTATTGTTTAATCTTGTACCACCATGACACATGTCGGGAAGTAAATTGCTACTGACGCTTTTAATCATCTTGTAGGATCAGACACTAAGATACAATATGTTCTTTTATAAATTTCCGACAATAAGAAAGCTTAGCTAAATCTGCTGTGTAAATCGTTAGCTAAGGTATGGTCTTTTGCTTTTGCTTTTGCTTTTGCTTATCTAATTATTTGTGATACAGAGAACTAAATGACTGGAGCAAATTGAGCTGTAACACGATTCAAATAGAACAAGATATCGCCTCTCCACAAAATTTAGATTTTTTTTTCTAATGATTATCAAAAATACGCAAATAGAATGATTGAATAAGTGAAAATATAAGTCCACGGTCAAATTATTCTCTCAATAATACAATGAGACTGTCCACTGTTACTAATAAGAAAGGATACATGCTTATCATCTTTTCAACCTAACCAATGAAAAGTAAAACAATAAAATGCACAAAACAACACTATTTGAATCCAATATTCCTTTTCGTTACGGTCATCACTGCATCTAGATTATTCTGTCTAAACAGAAAAACCAACACCCTTGATTTCATTCAATATATAGCTCTTGCTAGTTGCATTAAAAAAAAAGCTTTGATCTTTTCAAATTGGCCAATTGAGACATAGTGATACTAGATAACAATAGACGTTGGTCATTACAAGAGCACCAAACATACCCTTGAGACGGCAAAAACTAAGCTTGACTTTATCCTCGTTTTTCAAGATACATATTGCCAAGTACGCTCTTAAATTGACTCTTTTAGGTTAAAATTGCATTTCTCAGCTGCAAGTCCTATTTAAACTATCATAAGTTCTTGCATTTTTCTTTGATACCAAATCGTTTATGTGCTCTTTACGCTATAAGAAACCTTTTCTGATTTAGTAATCCGTTCAATTTTTTAAGCCTTTTGACTTGTTCATTATGATATTCAAACCTCCAGTCTTTAACACAATTGATTACAAATACATGCTTTTATTATTATTATTATTATTACAGGGAACCTGTAGTTCTTTTAATCGTCTGTCAATACCATATCAATCTTTGAATTTATAACTTTTATATCCCCTTTTTTCTGTGACAAGATAGTACTATAAGGGACATTATTAGCAAGAGATATCAATGTCAATTATCGTTAACGACCATTAACCATATTAAGTTTGGTCTTGAACTTCTTTGGAATCTTTTCTTCCGTTCTGCTTAAAACCCATCAATTTCTCCTCCCTGAACAATGGTCCAGTTTTCTTATTTACCCTCTAGTTATTGATTTTTTTTTATCTTACCTTTTGTGATGGTCCTCATCACACTGTTTTCTTCAACGAACAAATTGAACTTGGAATATACAACCATTTTATTGAAGAAAACTTCTTTTAAAACTACTTTAAGAAACTCTCTCCCATGTCTAACAAATAAAATAAGGAAACCCAAAATCCAGCATAAAAACAATTACTTTTTCTTTTTAGCCTTCTTCATGGCTGCAAGTGCATTTCGGGTGCTTATCTTATTCTTCCTTACCCTTATGATGGTGAAAGACGTGAGAAGTTCAGGGCAGGTAATACCTGCAAAGCATCTCCCCAGCTTACTCAATGGGATGTCATTTTCAGTTGAATATACTTTCATTGCTTTGGTAAAGGTGGTCCAAAAAAAAAAAAAAAAAAAAAAAAAGGGGATTGCTTAAGATAATGTATTTTTCCTGAGAAGAGATATATATATTTATACAATGGAAAATTGTTGTTTGAATAAGGAGGAATCAGAACATCTGAAAATGTCCCTGAAATCGAGTCTAAGTTTAAACAGTTTTTTTTTTTAAAAAAAATGCCCAAAGTTTATCTCCGTTTCAACCCCTGATACGAGACATGACACCACACCACCTGCTTTTGATCACAAAACGGCAGACATATGGACGTGCGCTTAAAAATCTAAAAAAAATTCTTTTCTTCTGAATATGAAAGCTCGGAGATGATGCCTTTTTTGTTTATTATCGATTATTCCCTATTTAGAATTCAGATACGGGAGGACAAAATCGACAATGTAGTTTAAAGAAGCTCATGGTCACCTTAAATAATTTGCACATCATTATGTGTGTGCCAAGGCCCCTCTTCTCTCCTCCTCCTCCTCCTCCTCCTCCTCCCATCCCCCTTTTTTTTAATCGAAGACTTAAAGAAATAAAAAAAAAAGAAACCGAGAATTACTATCTCCTGTTCGTATTATTAAATTTTTTATGCGCAATGTTGTTGTGCACGTATATTTTTAAAATAACATTTGTGCAAAGTTGGTTTTATAATGAGAGAGGGTCTAGAAAGAGGAGGTTGCTTATCTTGTGTTTACAAGGAGTGTGTAAAAAGGTCTAAATTGGTTTAACCTCGCACGTGAAGCCTGAAAATGGTAAAAGTAAACATTTTTATTTTCTATTGTTTTTTTTTTTTTTTTTTTTTTTTTTTTTTTTTTTTTTTTTTTTTTTTTCTTTCTTTCTTTCTTTCTTGCCGATTTTCACAAAAAAAAAAACAGTTTTTTCCTTTTTTTTTTTTTACTGTTTGTGATGGCTATACGACAGCCTAGATTTAATCTAGCCACTTTCCCAGTGAAAGAGACTATTGTGATGGTAACTTGTTTACTCGAAAAGATTACACAAGCCAACGACAGTCTTTGTCTTCCCAAGCATACTTGTTTTCATGCTCATTCAGTACCCAGCATCGATATACAATCTTATCTGAATCGTATAGCCAAATATTGCCCTTGTGCAAACGAGTGCTTTCTCAGCCTTCTCGTCTATTTTGATCGGGCAACCGCACAAAGCAAGAAGCTATTCACGATAGATTCTTACAACATCCATCGTTTGATTATCTCTGGTATTATGGTCGCCAGTAAATTCTTTTCGGACGTTTTCTTTACAAACACAAGATATGCCAAAGTAAGCACATCTCATTCAAAAGCTATACTAAAAAGTGTGTGTAGGTAGGGGGATTACCCGTGGAAGAATTAAACTTATTAGAACTCGAATTTCTTCGTATGAATAACTTTAATATTTATGTTTCAGTCGAAGAATTACAACAATATGGAAATCAACTATTAATGCACTCTGTTAAAGAGGACCGAAGACGTCAACGGCGAGAATTAAGCTTGTATAATAATAACAATGACCTATATAATAACTATAATATGTACTCTCATCATCTTTATTCTACAACCGTACAAGATGTTTGATATTGTAAATAAATAAATAAAAAAAATAAAAATAAAATAAAACCCAAAAAAAAGAACTTCCTATTTTTATACAGTTCTCTTTCTTTTTTCTTTTTTCTTTTTTCTTTTTTTAATATTACATTCCAAACATGGATGTTCTGCCTAATCAAAGACAACCTCCAACCTCTTCAAAAACCTCTTTAGGTATCAACCGAGATCAACAAGTAGAAAAGTTATTAAAAGAAGTCAAACAACTTAAACAAAAAGTGGATGTTTTGGATAAAGAAAACATAGCTTTAAAAAAGAGTATTTACGACCTCTCGGCAAGATATGCAGCTTCCATCTCTCAAGGTGGATTACCTTATAAGACTGGACCTTTTGTCATTGACAATGAAGTCACTCCAACCGGAAAAGAAATGCTTTCAAAGGTAGTTCAAGAAGCAACAAGTGGTGACATGGAACAATTCCAATCAGTTTATCATGACGCTCGAGATGGTAAGCCTTTTCAATTACGTTATGAACTCAAGGTAAAAAAAAAAAAAAATTAGTAAAAAAAAAAAAAAAAACTTATAATGTAGGGTCATGTCGGTGCTGTCTATTGTGTCGAATTTTCACCCAACGGAGCTCTCTTAGCTTCTGGTTCATTTGATAAAACTGTGCGTATTTGGGATACCGCTTCAGCACAAAAGGAAACACACTGTCTCAAAGGACATGCACTTAATATATCCGACCTGGCTTGGACACCCGATTCTTCCATGTTACTTTCTGGTGCTTATGACGAGACTTGTAAGACATGGGATGTCGAGACTGGAAAACTGAACAGTAGTTATGATACAGAAGGATTGGTTCAATGTGTCAGTTGGGACTTTGTAGATCCAAATATCTTTTATTATGGTACGTCACGTAAGATGTTGGCCATGGTGGATATTCGACAGGATGGACCAGCTTCTGTGATTCGAAATGATTCAATGATTAATACGTTGTATGCCTCAAGAGACGGTGTTCATGTAATTACAGGTGACGCCCAGGGTATGCTGAAAGTATGGGATATTAGATCAAGTAAGGCAGACAAAAGGTCTTTTTCTTTTTTATTTACTTGTTGCATAGAACAATGTATATCCAATAGAACAAATGATCATAGCGAAATGCCAATCACACATATATCTGTTGGAAGAAGAAGCACAGATGCCTCAAGAAGAGCTAGTAAGTTTTTCTTTTATCACTTAAAAAAAGTAATGACCTTGGGCTATAGTTGATGATTATGATGAGCCACGATATATAGCTGTTAACAGTTATGATAACTGTAAGTTCAGAACAACTAGAAAAAATATTGACGGTTTTAAAAAGTAATGCGTGTCTATGATCGCGGTATGGACCCACCCAAATCCGAGCTTCGACTTGTTCATTCGCTCAAGGGATTCAAAAACAAGAACTGGCCAATTAAATCTTCCTTTTATTGTGGCAGTAGCTGTAAGTCTATAAATTAATACGTGTATGCATAATTAATGAGCCTATTATAGATAATTCATCTATACTCAGTAAAACACCAACAGCGAATGATGTATATGGTGATATTGACTTGACAACGAGTCCTGCTGATTATCTATTGGATCCTCAAGAACCAAAAGAAGAAAAAAGCGTCTTATTGGCTACGGGTAGTGCAGATCCATATGCTTACCTTTATAACGTTGGAGAAGTAAGTTTATTGATTTGGATTAGAGCTAATATGGACAATAGGATAGTGCAGAGTTGATGCAAAGATTAGAGGGACATACAGATAGAGTGTATGCAGTGAACTTTCATCCTACAGAACCCATTTTGGCCAGTTGTTCGGCTGATTTTACCGTTAAAGTATGGGGCCCAAGCTTAAATAGAGGCAAAAAGAAGACCATTAATTAGAACCTATTCTGCTTCATGTATATTATTAATTTGTTGTATAAAGAAACATTTTTCACCCAAATCACACTAAGTATATTACTAGGATTTTGCGGGCGAACTATGAATTCAACTGATAACAGGACATATTTTACGATTAAAGCACATTATTTCTGGAAATATTTGAAAAAGTACTGTAAGATTATGCTATCAAACAAAAGGATTCTTTTGAGGGGGGAGGCTTAATCTTTATTACTATTCATAAATGTAATAACGCGGTTATATAACTATAAAAGTACACAAATATAACAAAGATTTATATAATCAATTTTGGTTTTTTGCGTGAATTGTGTATTTAGACATGAAAATATGAAATATGATTTATTATACAAGATATCGGATATAGGGCTGTAAGAGAGGGGTGATATCATAGGGGGGGGTGAAACATTATACTAAAGAGAAAAAAGAGATTCTTGTCAGGAGAAATTCAAATCTATGTTCCAGTTGACATCGTCAAAACTATTATGGAGGCTTGCACTGAAAAATGCATATGAGGGACAAATCTTTTACAGCAAATAATCAGTACAAGTTTGTTACTTGTTATATAAAGTAGTTTACCTATATTAGATTTCCAATTAGATCAGCTAAGATTCATGAATTGATAAAGGGAACAATTATCACCTTTCAAAGAATCAAAAGACAAATATCACTTAGAGTTGATTAAGCTAAACTGAACAATACTCCTCACAGAGCAACATGGTGGGTGTGAGAGGATTATTCCATAGTTACATCGAGTAATTCTCTGTGATTCGTTTTCTTGTTAGAAGTATACACGTACAAAATAAAAGTTGAAAAGAATAAATATCTGGATAATTTTACGTGCACTAACTTTTTCCCAATTTTTATTTTGATTGGCAGGCCAAGAATTGGAATACATTGAGGAATTTTGGATGGCCGAAAATTTGAACACACTAAAAAAGAATCCTTGATTGGCTGATGAAAAACCTTGATTTTTAAACGCAAAAACACTGTAAACGACTTTTCTTGCTATTGAAACTGCGCTTATGCACATTATAAAAAAAAAAAATAGCATCAGTTTTTTTTTTTTTTTTTTTTTTTTTTTCCATTTTTCCATTTTTCCATTTTTTAATATAAATTATGCAAAATTCTTTCAAAAATGACACACCACCTAATGTAATTTTGGCATTGACACCCGATAGTTCATATGCAGAAAACGGTTCAAGTCCGACTAGTCAAGACGTACCTGAGAAGCGACGATGGTCTTGTCATAAAGATGTACTAAAATCAAATTCAAATTATTTCAAGTCAATTCTTAGCAGCCAATTTCAAGAGGCTGAGGCAGCTATTGTTTTCTTACCACGCGGGATGTTTAGTGCCTCCGTATTGGATGCTTTATTGTGTTACATGTACACTCACACACTCTCTGTCAAGGAAGATCTTGAGCTACTCCAATCTCTCTATCTCGCCGCAGACTACCTCGGAATGGAAGAGCTCTGTGAGATGGTTGAGCGGCAGATCAACACACTCACTCACGGCCTCTGTTGCTATTGTGAACGCTGTATAGACTTTGTGCCTCAACTCCTGGCCTTTGCCGGTTCCAATCAAGAAAACGAGAGTTTGAGTGAGATGACTCAGACTATTTTGAAATTACTCGTACAAGATCCGGAAAGGTCACTCCCCACTTTTTGGTCTAGCCATTCTATGGTCATCTTGCTTACACAAAATCCTGAAATGGAATCTCTGCATGAATATTTGGAAAAGAATGTATTGAGTCATGTCAATAGACATAATGCTATCGAATCCCTCTATGGTTGCTTTCTGGCAGAACAGGCCTTAGTCGACAAGCCATTTGATACAGAACTATTGGTATCTACCCTAAAAAAGGTCAAGGAATCTGGTGCCCTTTTACTGGCAAATGACTTTATCTTTTATTGTACCAAATACCCCAAACTGCTCTCATGTGTAGATGGCATCACTTATTCTTTTGAATTTTTGAACTATTTGATTTCAATTGTTCTCGATAAGGAAAAGATGAATGAAAGAAACGTATGTTCTATTTATACGGGAATCGTCAAGCATTTGATGTGTAGAGATAACGCCCAGATGACAATTCAAGTCAAGAATATGCTCCAATCAGCAAAGGATACAACTATTGATTATATCAGCACAAATATAGTCACATTGAAAAAATTAAATTTGATTGACAGAAATGCAATTGAATTATTAGCTCATGGTAAGCAACGTACGTTGGACTCTCTCCGTTTTACTTACTATAGTTAGATCTTTCCATATCACCGAATGCCTTGATAACAGATCACGATGAAAAGAAAAGACAGGCGGTGTCAACCACAGAAAAGAAGCCATGTCATCAAATGTTTGACTGGAACTTCAAGCTTATTCGTTCTCGACTTTCATCTCTTTTTTTTGGCCGACATTTTAAAGTAGGCCAACGCATTCAACTAATGAATCGACCGATTAGTACCACAGGCACTATTGTGTATACCGGCAAAATTTCAACGGATCCCAATAAAAAGCAGATGGAGTACAGACTTGGAATTTTATTAGATAGAAGAGGTACGTAAAAGATTGCTTTTACTTAATCTCATCTTTATGATAGTCGGTACATGTGATGGTTCTATCAATGGTAAAAGATATTTTACGACATGTTCAAATCGTGGTGTCTTTGTCAAACCTTCTGACGTTATCTTATTATAAATCCCTCTTTGTGTGTATACAATTTTTTTTTTTTTTTACATATTGCCAAACCTTAATTCTTTTGAATACAAATTTATGTTTAACCAATAATAAATATTATAACCTTGTTTGAAGCTTTACATGTCAAATGATTTAATTAAATTTATGCAAACGTCAATTCTACATCTGAAACAAAACATGCATGTATAATGTGCATACAAGGATTCGAGTAGTACACACATAAAAAAAAAGCGCGTTACTGAGTTTAAATGGTCAAAAAGGAGAGAGCGTTTTTATGTGTGATCAGACTACTGATGATGTGCATTATTAGGATGAAATTTAAGAAATTGTTTCTTTTTTATGATCATCCATAACTGATGAGCTTATGATTTTTTGTATTTTTTCTAGTTCTTTCTTTCGATTCATATGATAATGGAGTGGTTCGGTGTCTTATATTTAAATACTGAGAGGGTATATGAAGTGAACAACTCTTTTTTTTCTTTTCTTTCTTTCTCTTAAAATTAAAAGTAATTTTTCCTATTATGAGTATTTTGAAAGAATTACCTGTATCAGGTTCAACACAATCTGTTTTTCAAGTTCAATCAAGTGATTCTGTTAAAAGAAATATCTTTTCTGTAAAAGAAGACTTGCAAGAAACACTAAATTTAACAAGACCAAGAACTGTAATCACTACAATCACACGAAGACCCACAAAAAAATGCTTTATGACTATTACTGAAGGAAGAGGTGTGGCTATTGAAATTGGCATCTGTTTATTTGACATCAATAGCTGTGAATGCGTTTTATCACAAGTAAGTTTTTTTTTTTTTTTTCTTTCTGGTTCTTGATTTCTAGACAACTCTTTGGTTAGTTTGCGGATACGCCCACATTTACAAGAACTCTACAGAAAATAAGTTTATGTGATCCACAAAAAATTTTAATGAATTCTTCTTCCAAAGAAATCACATCTATCGAAAGTAGCAAATTGTGTCAATTGATAGAACAATACTATTCTTCAATTCCTATTGTGGCTCTACCTCGAAAATACTTTAATGATCATGTCGGAATTGAATATATAAAGAACTATGGTCTACAAGAAGATATCCCGGGTTTACTGATGGGAATTTGCCCAAAGTAAAACAATACACGCAAGAAAACTCTAATTTTTTTTTAGGTATTATTGCTTGGCTGCCACATCAGGTTCTTTTCATTATATACTTGAAAATGAAGATTTCGCGTTTGCAAAAAATACCATCAAGTTTTCATACCATGGTGCAGAAGGTATATATATATATATATATACATAAAGGGGGGCCTTCTAATTGTTTCGTGACTGATTTATTTTTTTTAGGAACAATCATGATTGGTAAAAGAGCAGTATCAAACAACAAAATAACGTAGTACGTTAGATTTTACCACCGCTAGAAACTTAGAGCTTGTCACAAATACAACGAACACACGTACAGAAAACACGCTTTTGAACATTCTGGATAAAACGGTGACAAGTATGGGAAAACGTTTGCTTCGGATGAATATCCTTCAACCTTCTTGTTGTCTAGAGATCATTACAGATCGTTTAGATGCCGTACAGGAATTATCAGAAAGTGAAGAGGGATTGTTCAATATTCAGTCCTGCTTGAAAGCTTTGGTTGATCTTGATCACACGATCGCGTTTGTAGTCAAAGTGCCTAAAACGGATCGTAAGGTGAACGGAAAACAGACTTTGGCAATACAATATTCAGAGTCCAAGATCAATCATGCGATAGGTCTCAGACAGGCTGTGAAGTCTATACAGACTATAGCGCCTCATTTACCGTTGAGTGAATGCGTCTTGATAAAAACAATATACAAAGTAATATATACATAAATTTTACAATATGCTTTAATACATAGTGTAGATTTTGTCTGATCCAGCATTTAGCAAGTATACAAAATTTTTTAAAATAAATTGGGAGGGCTAGGAATAACTCGATAATAGAGAAGTTTGAAAAAGCGATTAATAATGTAATAAATGAAGATGTTGGAATTCAAAAGACAAGCTTAGGAATTCGAAATCAAAAATGTTATGCAGTCAAAGTGAATATGAAAATCATGATTAATGAATTAAACCTAACTTTTTTTTTTTTTTTTTTTTTTTTTTTTTTTTTTTTTTTTTTTTTTTGCTAAGGTGGGTGTAAATGGTTTGCTTGATGTTGGTAAACGACGACTCCAAATTCAAAAATTTATTAACTCAATTGTTGTAGCACGGCAGGTTTACAAAGAAGCTATCGAAGATATTTATGATTTAGTAACTGAATATTCAGGTTAGACATGAATACTCTATCTTTTCATATCTTAAAATTTTACTAGAAACTACTGAGCTTAACATGAAGCTTCAGTTTAGCTCATCTAGCGGATTTTTCATTCAGATGTCTATTAGTGATATTCATGAAGGTCAAACACTTCCTAAAAAGTTCATTAATATTGTCAAGAAAAGAAAAATAATTCAGTTTACAACTTTAGAGTTGGTATGATTGTCAATACTCTAAGTTGAATGACTGACGTTTCAAATTAGTTGCAGAAGAATAGTAGAATTAATGAATCTTTGGCAGAAGTGTATTTGATGTCTGAAAGGTAAATTTATGTTCTCTTAGAATTGATCAATAAACCTCCTCTTCATAGCGTCGTGTCCGAATTATTACAGCTTTTTAGAGAAAATATCAACTTTTTATACAAAGCATCTGAAGCTATTGCTTTATTGGACATGTTGGCCTCTTTTGCAATAAGTAAACTTTCTTATAATTACAGTAAATAAAAAAAAAAGAAAAAGAAAAGAAAAGAAAAATAGATAGCAGTTCTTCAACTTGACTCCAATTTTATAGGTCGTCCGAATTTTACAGACACTTTAGCTATCAAATCAGGTCGACATCCTATTCTGGATCAGATCTTGACCTTCCCATTGGTGCCAAACGACACCTTTATTTCTTTATCAAGTAGTTTTCAATTGATTACGGGCCCAAACATGAGTGGAAAATCAACCTATTTAAGACAAGTTGCATTGTTGAACATCATGGCTCATATCGGATCATTGTAAGTCTCGTTTGAACATACAATGTTATTTAATTTTTTTTTTTTTTTTTTTTTTTTTTTTTTTTTTTTTTTTTTTTTACTCAGCATTCCAGCTGAATACGGATCGTTTAGACTTTGTGATCAAGTAAATTATATTTAGAAAGAAAAAACTAAAAAACATACAAAAAAGATTCTTTCAAGATTGGCGAACGATAATGTCTTTTCAGACGTTGGTACCTCTTCCTTTATGACAGAGATGAAGGAGACAGCCTATTTGTTACATAGCCTAACAGACTCTAGTCTGGTTATTATTGATGAATTATGTCGTAGTACTTCACCTACAGATGCTCTTGGTATAGCTGCTGCTATTTCTGAAGAACTCATTCGATCCAAGGTTATATTTTCAAGGTGTAAAAATGTTTATAATTCTTTTTCTCTAGGCGTTTTGTTTGTTCGCAACGCATTTGCATGAATTGACAAGAACTCTGGTTATCTATCCAAACGTTGTCAATTTACAATTTAAAGTGGATGTAAAGGTAACCCCACTCCAAAAAAGAAGCTGTTGACTTGTCTTCCAAAAAAAAAAAAAAAAAAAAAAAAAAGGTAGTTAATAGTGATTGTTTGGTGGATTATCAATACAAAATTGAAGATGGGAATTTGACTACAGAGAATCATTATGGTTCGATTTATACTTTTTTTTTTTAAAAAAAAAGAAAGAAGTTAATGACGTGTATGTTTTAGGGCTTCAAACTGCTCAATTGTTGGGTTTGCCCAAACAGCTTTTGGATGCTGCTTATGAGATTGTGAAAGACGTTAGTATGCTGATTATTCAACATCCCCCAACCATTTTTTTTTTTTTTTGTTTTTTTGTTTTTTTGTTAGTTAAAGAAAGGCAAAACAAATTTCTATAGCAACGAAAAGGTGAAGGAGATTACAAAAGAACGAAAATTACTTTGGGTAAAGAAATATCACAAATTCGATTTAACAAATCAAATCAGTTTGCAGATAAAATGTTACAGTTAAACCAGCCAGAATTGAGCGATGATCAATTGCTTGAACAAGCAGCGCTCCTTCAAGATGGTATGATGAAAGAATCTTAATTTTTTTATTGTTATATTTTGTTAATTTACAAATAAAGAGATGCTGCGAAAATGATATCTCTGTGGATTCGGCTGATACCTTCGGAAAATTTGTTTTCTAATTCGGAATTACCAATACTTTTGGCTGCTGCACACATTTGTCTTAAAAGTTCTTCGAGACGTCTGAAAACACGAATGATAGAACCTTCATAAACTGTCGTCATCTTACAGATTTGTGAGAACTTGGAGCCTTGACACCAGGCAAAGACAACATCCATCAATTGTGGTTTGAAACTATCTACATATTCTTGTTCATCAATAGTCATCTTGCATTCATTAGCAACCTTGGCAATTCTACGTGCTGTCTCTTGCATTAATCGAAGAGGCGCTGATAATTCTTCTTGCAATTTTGCTCGTCCATCCACCATTTCGTCAAACACAAAACAACTCAAAAGAGCGACAGATTGATCAACAGTAAGATTATTAAAGACACCTTGGAAGATCATTTCCGTCAACAACAATTCATCACCTGAACTGATCTCACAAGCTACACGACCCTTCATCTCTACAACATCGGATTGGGTGGTAAACCCAAGTCTTCTCATCACACGCTTTCTGTTCTTCAGCTCGCCTAATTGGACAATCGATTGTGCCTCAACAAGCTGCTTCTTTAGTACCTTCATTTTGTCAACAACTCTCATCTTTCTTGTATAGACTTCGTATAAAGCGGGTAAGTTTTCTTCTTTTGTCAAAGGGTGTTCCATTACTCTTTTCTCTAAATTGAGAATTCTGCCAACGAGCTTTTGGAAAGAAGGGTCCTTGATGCCCATGTTGACCACAGGATCCAGTAATGGGATATTTCCTTGGAATCTCTTTTTAACTTCTGTGACAGATTTGAAAACTGATTTTCGGGAATCAGATGAACGCAATTCTTTAGGAAGTACGAGACGAACATGACTGATGTTTTGAATAGCACGTAAACTGACAGGGACTATCATCAGATTGTGACCTTCATCTCCTGTGGCGGGTCGAATACCAGTGCTATGACCAGCGGCATCTTTTGCAAGAGCACTGTCCATAGAGCAATTCAACAAGACATCTACTATATAAGTTGGGTCTACATCCTTGCCTCCTCTCTTCTTTTGGTGAATCTTTTGGTGTTGTAGGACGACACCCCAGCCAAAGTCCATCTTTTCGTGTTCGATATGGACCAAACGACCGGGTTGCATAAATGGTAATGAATAGGTAGGATGCATCATTACATCACGTACGTCTTGAGTAAGAATATCAATTTGCTTTCGAAGCTCATAGTAACTTGTAATCTCTTCGTCATTTTCAACCACAATACTGCTCTTTTCGTCTTCCAAAGCCTTTAGTTGCTTTTCTAATTGTGGGATGTTGGAGTCGTTTTGGAAAGTGTAGAAACACTTTTCCAGCATGTATTCGGGGCTAATACCTTCCACGCGAAGTAAGTTCAAAATCATGTTGTAACTCAAATAGAAAGCTGAGTTCATACGATCTGGTTCACCCTTGACCATGTCCTTGGCTACGGCAGGCTCCATCTTCTCATCAATCATCATAATAACTACACCACGTTCATCAAGACCACGACGACCGGCACGACCAGACATTTGAATATATTCACCGGATGTCACCCAACGAGTACTCTTACCATCAAATTTGCGAACGTTGGTAAATACAACTGTCTTTGCCGGCATATTAAGACCAATAGAAAAGGTCTCGGTAGCAAACAACACCTTCAACAAACCTTCTTGAAATAATACTTCAATCGTTTCTTTCATAATAGGCAAAAGACCACCGTGGTGAACACCAATACCACGACGCAAAAGTGGAAGCAATTGTTGGATTTGAGGAAGTTGACGATCGTCTTCATTTAATCCTGAAATGGCATTTGTAAACACAGTGGTTACCAAATCACGTTCATTTTCTATATACAAAATATGAATACCAATTCTTATTCCCCCCCCCCTCTCATCCTCCTACCATCGTTAAAGTCCAACTTGGACATTAAAAGTGCATTGGCTTCACATTCCTTTTTAGAGAAACTGAAAACGATAACTGGGTGATAATTCTTCATCATAATCATCTTAATAATTCGGTATATATCTGTTGGTCCATCGGTAGAGTTACCACCTTTATAAGTCTTTCCACCTCTCTTTCCGCTTCCTCCACGTCCACGTCCCGAGCTCGGGTCATCGCCCTTTCCGTCCTTTATAGTAGCGATGGCCTTTTGGAAACTATCTTCTCTGAATCGACTCTTTTCGTCCACCACAAGGTGAATACCATCGCCACCAGCAGGGAATAGATAATGTTGAAGTGGTGTAGGACGAAAATCGGTATAAACAATATGACATGGTTGTTGATGTATTTTACAAATCCATTCTGCAAACTCCATAGCATTAGGAATTGTGGCAGACAAGAAAACAAATCGAACTGCGTCAGGTAATAAAATGATAGATTCTTCCCAGACAACACCACGCTCTAATCAACAGTTTTAGCTTATTTAAAAACTTTTTTTTTTTTTTTTTTTTACCTTTATCTCTCATGTAGTGAATTTCATCATACACAACCCAGGCAACTTCACGAATGACTTCGGAACCACGATACAACATGGATCTTAAAATTTCTGTCGTCATTACAAGACAGGAAGCTTGTGGATTGATTGTCACATCACCTGTCATCAATCCCACATCACCAAACTCTTCAGTAAATTCACGAAATTTTTGGTTAGATAAAGCCTATACAAAGATGAGTATGTTCCTTTTTTTTTGCCACTGATTTACCTTGATAGGAGAAGTATAAATCACACGTTGCTTATTTTTCAAACATTGAGCAATTGCGTATTCGGCAACCACAGTTTTACCTGCAGAAGTATGAGCTGCAACCAAAATAGACTCGTTACGTTCGATTGATGACACAGCCACACGTTGAAAGGGATCCAATGTGAAGGGATAGACACGGGCAGGGTCGGCAGGTGGTACATGTTGAGAAATAGGTTGATAAGGATAATCTGGAGGAACTGCGACTTGATGCTTGACTTGATGGCTCAAGACAATCTGGTCACCTTCAACAGCAGCTTGTGCTTGAAGACCTGCAATATTCGCGATCTGTCTCGAAGTCTCTTGTTCAAAGCTATCAGCTACAATCGGTTGATCTTCAGTCTTTTCAGTCTTTTCAGAATCATCTATTTTTTGCTTTTTCGTGTCGTGATCACTATCGTTATCGTTGGGTCGTTTGGCTTGTGTAGCTTCGATATTCTGCAACATTTCTTCGTCAACATCGTCGAAATTATCAGTTACATTTTCTCCGCTAAAAACATCGAACAAGGATTCTTCGTCAAACATTTCCTCCCCTTTATTGAATTGAACTGTAAGAGTGCAGAAGAGAAAAGAAAAAAAAGAGATTGGGTGGATACTTTTATGCTTGGTTTAGTATGTGACTTGTTTTCCTTTTATTGTAAAGTTATTAACTTTTTAAGAGACATCTAAAGTTTTACTTGATATGTGGTAAAATACCAAAAGAAAAACTATGCTGTACAGATTCTAGATCGTATTTAAACTCTATTTTTACCTGTATGTAGAATACATGTTTTTAGTGAATTGTACCTGAATAATCTCAGAGTTGAGTGTAAATAAAATAGGTCGCAAATAAATCAAGAATTTGTTCTTTCACGCGATTTGAAAAGACAGCTCATTATACATGTCGATTTTTTTTAAAAAAATACTTGTATTTATAGACATAAACAAATGCTTTAAGAAGACTTACTTTGGTTTAAAGTGTCTATTTCTTGATGACACTGGCGTACTCCGCCACATTGTGACTGATTTTCACTCTGACAAGAACCCCCAGTGAAAGGGGAACTCCTTTTTTTTTCCTCTCTTCTATTCAACATGGCTAAAAAGGCAAAGGCTAGAGTTATTCTCGTCAAATTATTATCTTCAGCTGGTACAGGCTATAACTACATCAAAAGCCGTCCAAGAATCAACCCCAAGATGTCTTTGATGAAATATGATCCCATGGGTAAAAAAAAAAAAAAAAAGTTACATGAACTCATCTTTCATATTTAGTTCAAAAACATGTTTTGTTTACAGAAACAAAGATGAAGAAATAATAAAAAAACAAGCCATTTATTTTGAACATTGTACATAAAACACACAGTTGCAGAAAATATGTCATTACTTGACATTTGTAAACAATTCAATAACAAAAAAAAAAAAAGGGAGGAATGAATCGCCCAAGTTCATGCAAAGAATTACAACAGAGAAAATCTGACACACATTTCAGCTAAAGAGAAGAAAAAGAAAAAATACGCTTCCAAAGTTGCTTTCTTTTTGTTGAGGGAAGATATAGAGTTACTGTTGTATTTCCTTTATGTTCATCCCATGAAAGAGTGTAAGTATTTATTCAAAGTAAAAGGTTGTATAGTCTGCGGCTTTTTTAGTAGAAAAAAATTAGGCGATTAGGGTATTGTTAAATTAGAGCATCTGGAATAACTCGAAGAACTTTGTTTATAATTGGGTCTTTGAGACAGGTACTTCGAACACCCTTACAATATTATTTTGAGCAGCATATCAAATCTGAGTGGAAATAACGTAGTTCGTCAAAACTTTGCATGGTACATGCTCTTCAAACTGTAGTTGGATGTTTGTAACCTTTTTTTTTTTTTTTTTTTTTTTTTTCAACGCGTACATGCAGCAAGAAAGATTTGGTGCCAACTCTGTAAATGTGAGTATATATTCAGCCAGAAGCAGCTTTACAGAAACAACACTTGTTTTCAAGTCAAATAACAATAATTCTCTATCGGTCATGCTACTTCATACAATGTTTGATAGCAATTCCTAGGAGACATTAGAATCAAGACCTGGTTGACGATACTTGACAGCTGATAAACAAAAGAGCGAGACAGGAAACAAAATGAAATCCAAAGCAAGACCCAGGTACCAAAGAAAGTGCAGTACACATTGTTCTGTAATCCCAAGTACTTATATTTAAGAATTTATCAACAAAGTGTAATGATAAACTCAGAGTTTCTAAAAAAAAAAAAAAAAAATCCAATGAGAAATTGAAGTGATCAATATTACTCACTATGCGTTGAAGACTTTTGTTATCCTAACCAAATATTCGAAGTCTTTTTTATTATTTTGGATCAGAATCAGCTATAATATTATTAAGAGAAAAATTGGTGGCCTTGGTTTACAGTATAAAGAGTGACAATATTAATAAGCATCAAAATGCAAAAGGATCACAACAAGCGATAATTTGAATATTGCAATTTGGTACCTCTCAAAAGTCTTTTAGATACTGATACAATCTGACTTCGGAATACTATAGATTGACACGAAGTCTAATTGTTTAATTATAGTCTCTATCATGAATTAGAATGATTATATGTTATGTGTTTACAACAAACAAGAAATAAATGTTGAATTGCAGGCTGATTTGCGGGTCTCCCTTTTCTATTTTTGAACTTTATAAAAGCTAAGATGGGAATATGAACGAAGTAGCTTTAGGGACGACACTGAAAATAGTATAGCCATGTATGGATTGCCGTAAATGAAGAAAAAAAAAAAAAAAGAGTTCACTTGTTTGCGAAGTAAACGTGGTGTCTATCGAGATTGATTTCCTTTAATAAAATTTTTGTTAAAGCTTATAGATACTGCATTTGTTTGGTCAAGCATTACTTGTTTCATTGTTTAATCATTAAAATACTGACTTAATTTTGATCAACAGCTTTTGAGTTCTTAACCAAAAAACCCAGAATGACCTCACTTTTTGTAATAGAGGCTTTAAGTAATTGCCATTCGTCTTCTTTCTGTTCGCATGCTCCCGTTCTACGTCTAAGTTTTAGGTTATTTTTTTAGACAAAATCAGTCTGTATAAATGATTCTGAAGTTGTTTATACTCTTTTTCACATTCTTACTTTTATTTTTTATGAAGAAAACGCGTAGAAGATCATTTTTAGCTTGATTGCACCTTGCCACGTTTATATAATTTAAACAATGTCCGACGATAAACATCCAAAATATTTTGGAGCATGTCAGTGTGAAGGAATCAAACCAACCCCACTTCAAGAATTTGTCTCGTAACTGCTTTTTATCGCATTCATGCATCAGCTGACAAAGTTGTAAAGATTCAATTCAAAAAAAAAAAAAAAAGGTTAACAGCCGTATACAGTGGTCTGAGTATATTTTTAAATTTCAAGAGCTACAGAATCGCGTAGTTTACATCCATTGTCTCGTTTGTCATTGAAACTATAATGTTGGCAAAGGTTAAAAAAAAGTAAAATGGAAAAAGCAACGAATTGTATAGAGAAACATTAGCGTTGAGTGCTTCAAAGTATTTGATAAATATGTAATAACGACCAAGTAAGAAATGAAGTAGGTTATGATGTGTACTATTCTCATTCTTTTCAAAACGGAAAGACCTCAGTAATTTTTAAAGATCTAGTAGTGACTTATATTACATGTATCTGTGTTTTCTAGAAGACCGTTTAAAAATAAGTAATTCTCCTAAATTTCAGTGTTTTCCTCGAAAGCCATCAATAAAAGATGCACCTTTAAGACTTTTATTTTCCATAAAATTTCAATGATGGGTATAACTCGATGCAAAGCAATGGTATTTCTGGGAATATGGACAGTTCTACTGACATATACTAAAAGAGAATATAACATAACTACTTTCAGGTTCAATCCTAAAGTAAAATTGAGTTGAAAGACATGACTTTGACATCTATCTATAAATTATGTATATACCTATCATTTTGAAGCCTCTTAAATCGATCGGACAGACTTTGACCGTAACAAACAGCATGTCTTGCAACATTTTCGGAAGCTTCAACTGTAGTATTTTAGGTAAGTTATAATAGAAAAAGATAACTTAATAAAATAGACATGTACATAGAAATGCTTCGAGGCTATTTTTTAAATATTTATCGTAATAAAATAATATGTAAGTATTTATATAAAGTTATATCTAAACTATACTATGACTTTTGGGGTTGACCAGATTTCCATAACAAAGTAGAAGTCTTTATCGATACTAAAAATTTTATTTACGCTAAAATCCTTCGCATTCTTCAGGGGCTGCGAGCCATACAATCAAATAACCAAAAAAAAAAAAAAAAAAAAAAAAAAAAAAAAAAAAAAAAACTCACAATTATGAAATATCAAAACAGTATAAATTTCCTTTCATACCTTAGTTAGTTTTACTTCTCTTCCGTAGTTATAGAAATTGAAAATAAATAGGTTAAGTTTATAAAAAAAAAAAAAAAAAACAGTAAAATGTTTAAGAACTACCAGAGTATTTATATCTTCAAGAAAACATCAAAGCCAGAAAGCCAAGACTTGCTGCACGATCTCATGCTACTGCTCATAAATGTTCTCCATTGGCCCAATGAAATTTCCATTGGCCAAAAAAAAATTCTATTGGTCAGAAAAAAAAATTCCCTTACCAAAAATCTTCAAACGGAAATCACTGTAGAGTTGGAGGATGACTAAACAAGCAATGCTGACTCACACTGTGAAGGGATCTATGCATTTTTATCTGTACCTGAAATTTCTATTTTGAAGCCAAGAAATGTGATCTTGCTGACCAATTTATGATACAATACCAAGAGTCAAGAAAACTAAAATAGAAAAGAAAGTATACAACTTGTGAGAATCATAATGGTTGGAGAAAAAAAAATTCTAGACTTTATTTGTATTGATTGATACAATAAAAAAAAAAGTAAATAAATGTAAAATGCGAAATGAAATGAAATCATGTAAGATATGAAAAGTTATATGAAAGAAGGTCCTGATTCTAATAGGTTGTAGGTTTTGCAGTAAAAGATCGGCATATTTAATTTTGCATATAGAGTTGACATAGGTGCTGTAGAAGACGTGTTTTTTCTTCTTCTTGATAAATGAGTGGAGATGAGTTTCATAGGTGTGAAGCATAAACATCAAATTAAGAAATTGTTTTTTTTTTTTTTTTGATGTGAAATAAAAAAAAAAGAGTTGGAGAATTAGCATTTCGTTCTGGCAATGGTGTAAGAGTAGTTGTTGTAATGCATAACCATTTCGGTCGTATCAACGTAAACAAGTCCACGGAAAGTTTGAGAGTTGATCCATGTAGCTACATCTCTTTTCCATAAGGATTCGATTGCATCTTGAGTTTCGGAATCAAATGAGACCCAGGCGGATCCGGCAGCGTACACCCATTGAGAAGCCATTGTTTTAACGATATATATAATTGAGAGTAAAAGAAAGAAGAAGATCCACCGAAAAGATGACTTATTTATATATAAATCATTTAAGGGGGTCATAAATCTGCTTGATCTGTGCATCCAATAATATTTTGTGACAAAAGCCATAGCCTGCCGTCATCGCGTAGCCATTTTCTAGACACTTTTGTCCTTCTTTAGAGAATATCCAATAGAAATTCATTACGCGTAGTACTGCGCCATTGTGATACATGAAGTCTGGAGAGATTTGCCCGGTGATTCATACTGAAGTAACAAAAATTGTGGCACAGTCTTTTAATCAAACCCACTATTTTTAGCTGGTATCCTTTGTATAAGCCTTGAACTTGTCATTTTAACTTTATTTTTGTTTGTTCATAGAGATAAATACATAGAGCAATCACGTATGTCGCTACGTATACTAAGCAGATGACGACTCGGGTGTAATCGCCTGTTCGTTTATTAGTTGCTAAGCGCGTATGGCAATGTGATTTAATTCCCAGATTTAGAAAATTTAAATCTCCACTATTTTTCTTTTTAAACATTACACAAGCTTTCAATTGTTCAAAGCTAAATAAGAAAGCTAAAGTACCTGTATTATTCTTTGTCTGTAATAAAGCATTCATAAAAAAAAAAAACTAAAGTTCAAACACCCTAGGATATTGACAATAAAAATATTGGATTTGTAAATCAAAGGAAGAAGAAGAAAAAAAAAAAAAAAAAAAAAAAAAAAAAACGCGAAACCGGCCCCAATTCATGGATTACATTGGTTTATCAATGTGACACAGAGGCGTTTATAATAAAACAATGCTTCAATATCATGTTTTGACCCTGAGTTCCTTACTATGACGATAAAATGCATATAATTATAGCTTCTCGTTCCCGATACACCTTTCCGGTGCAATTAGACACATTACTCTTATCTTTTGTTTGTTTTTAAGGGAGGTAAACTCCGGTAGATTCATAATCGAAAGGAAACCGTAGCAAACAAATATTTTCTCCGTTTATTTGTATTTTTGATTTGCAGCAGGCTTATGGAGAGGGATGTCATTGATAAATCTGAATTATGTCTGAAATAAAAATAAGACATACTAGTCCTATCGCAGTTTTTATTTCCTAGAGAAAGTACTAAAGTTTTGAGCTTGTTGAAGATGCGAAAACATGTCTTATGTAAAGAAAAAAAAAAAAAAGTCAACATTATGTATGCTTCAATGAGAGAATATATATGTATTATCTTGCTTTTCTTAATTGTATAAAACATAACGAAAAATTGAAGCACAATGAACTTTTTATCTGAAAGAGAAATACTGAATGTCATGTTTAACACTTTTCTTATGATACTTCTATCATACACAATTCAACAACCTGTTACTGAATCCTTTTGTATATTTAATGTGTACACTTTTTTTTTAAAAAAAAAAAAAAATAACGCGTATTGAAGAACATTTCTTGAAACAGCCCTGTGCTCTTATGTCAAAGTCTTTGTCAAATCAAGAAAATATGAGGCTAGAATTTTGAGTTGTTTCATGCCAGAGCTTTGCTATTAGACTACTATGTATTTATGTTAAATAGGGAATTCGATAACAATATTCATTGACGATATAGTTTTAGAGTTCAAACAGTACACTCATATTCAAAAGCCGAACTGTACCTATTAGTGCAAAAGCCTGTATTTTCTGCACTGGGGACTTGAGAACAGTAAATTACTAATCAAAAGATAAAATAACAGTCTCTTTTGGTAACTATTGATTCATTGTACCCACGTGGTGCCATCGGGATCTCCATGACACATCAAGACATCCCTTGGCTCTAGTAATTGTGCGCAGTTAGCTCAACTGCGGTGATATAGGTGATATCATTAACCGCTTTCTACTAAAATAGAACAATACTGACAAACTGTTTTTTTTTAAAAAAAAAAAATAGGAACATTAGATAAAGACAATGAGTCATCCACGAAGGATTTAAATAATGCTTGTATCTGTTGCCCATCACCTTCTTAAGGTAGTACAATATGCACATCCAATTCCAACCAGAAGACAAGATGCAATTGTCTCTTTGCAAGAACATTCATCCATCGGTAAATATGAAAGAGATCTAATCAGTAGGTATTAAAAAAAAAGATAAAATCAGTAGCTAAATGCTTGGCACGACCATCTGGACTTAACAATCACCCTTTCATTAAATATATTGGGTTGATTTATCGCCATGACCGATAACAATCTATGGTGTGTGTGCTTTGTACTGTGCGCCAATCGGGATTCGATAATTTCTCGTAAAAACATCATTTAGTGTAGGTGATCTTACCTTGGTGGATCACATCAATATAAGAAATGTTTCTTGGGACATAAATGAATAAGAAGTCATACAATACACTCTTGCATCAATATGTAGACATGTGTAGCTGCCCTGATTTTCAATAAACTGTATTATTTTACCTAATGGAATTGAAAGCTTATTTATAACAAACCTCTCACTTTAATTTTTTGTTTTTTTTTTTTTAAAAAAAATGAGAGTTCTTATGTGAAGCTGGTGCTTTTCATACGTCTTTATTATTAAAAACAAAGAAACACTTGCAAAAAAATACCATTTCCAATGAGTCATTTGTTATTCCTCATCGAAACAAGGCATAGGCATGTTATTCGAGTCGCAATGTTTTTTCAAGTAGATTTATTCTTTTGTTATATAATATTTAATTCATTTTTATAATTAGTACTAGGTGCGATGCATCAAGAATTTTGTGTGATACTCCTTACTCAGCGCTAAATGTGATCAGAAAATAGTTAAAGGTCAATCAGTTGCCCATGTTAATTCCTTTGAATTAGAATATCTTGATAACGTGTGATGCCGAAAAGGTATAGTAAGATAAATTGACTATTATGAAGTTGAGACGCTGTGAACCGATAAATTTGTTAGTACATGATCATTCTTATGACACAGATCCTCCTTTTCAAGAGCTATCTGTCACTGTATTCTCGAGATACAAAGTACAGTAATTTCCAAAAACTGGTAAAATCACTCTTCTCTCTATCTACAAACGAGCGATACAGAATGCTCAAAGATTCTTCCTGAGTATAAAAATAGCAGTTGGACCGAGAGGTATCAAAGAAAAAAAAACACACACACACACACATATATATATATATATATATATAAACCAAGACTACACGGCCATCGCATACAAGCAATTATTCAAAAATTATATCGTCGTAGAGATCGAGTCAAAGCTTATCAATTCCCCCCTTCCTTCTCTTCTGATTTTATTTATTCAGTAACACAAAAACAACCCTAATATTACATCCCCTTATACAACCGTCAAAGTAGTAATGGGATACATGGCTTTGGGAAGGTGACATACGCCATCTGTAAACACATTTAAACCAAGACTTTACTCAGCGCAAGTCGACGTTCCTTCCCCTCTTTTTTTTTTTTTTTTTTTTTTTTTTTTTTTTTGGCAGGAGACTTTACAGAACTTGATCTAGAACACAGCTTATTGCTTAACAAAGATTGTCTTCTCTTTCTACAAGCGCTATCTGTGGCACCACAGCTGTTTTCAGGCGCAATTGTGAAAGAAGCTTTAGATTCATTACTATAAACGTGATAGAGTCATATAAGAGCTATATTTTTAAGCAAACAATCGGTTCGAAGAGTATGTGATTTTTTTTTTAAGAAGAAAGATATTAAAGAAGCAAGTACGATGTCCTGTTTGTATCAGTTGAAACAAGTTCGTCATTGTGAAAAATTTTGTAATCAAATCAAAACGAAGTATGAGTTCGTTGAAAGTCTTAAAAAGTAAAATTATTGTTTATTGTAATCAAAAGTGCTCTAAGGGGTAACAGCTATAGATTTGAGTGAAGTAATGGACAATCATATTCGCGATATTACATAACTTAAAGAACTCTGTTGGATAGAAAAATCGGGCCCTTCAAACACCACGGAGGTGTAGGAGGTACAATAGATACCTAAATATCTGCTGTGTGAAAAAAGATCCAATTGGACATTCCAATACATTTAAAGACAATTGGATCTTTCATGGTAATTTTTATGCATTAAATTTGAGTTAGGCTGTTACAAAAAAAAAAAAAAAAGGGACTTCCATATCTCTGTCCCTGTGTAATAATTTCTAAAATCCTGTTTAAGTATGGTCTGTTATTATTCATTTTTCTACATCAGACTACAACGCCTCTCTAGTTTTGCTTTGGCTTTTTTTTTTTTTTAAATATCGCAAAGTTTATAGACAAGAAAACCGATCTTGGGGATTTTCAAACTGGAGAAAAATTAATTTAACCACAGAGAATAATGAGAAAAATATTGTAGCATTGAAGGTTGTAACAAGCAGGTTTTGTTTTGATGAAGAGCTTCGATCTACGTCATCAATCAGTTCTAAATAGGAAGGTGCTCTGTATTATTTTTCGATCCCAGTTTGTATTTACAGCTACGCAAATCTTTGGAAGAGATAGTAACCGACAGGGTGGTGATTGATTTACCCTCCTCTTATTTTCCTGTTTCAACATGGTAAGTCCCCCTCAAAAGCATCCATCCATCCATCCATCATATTTATCCATTATGGTTTATTTTATTTTTATAGGCTAAGCGTACTAAGAAGGGTAAAGAGAATTAAGAATAAGATGGGCGGGAAGGAGAGAAACGACCCATTTCGACATTGGCAATTGAATGAATATTAATCAACCTATTTTTAAATAGTCGGAATCACCGGTAAATACGGTACTCGTTATGGTGCCTCTCTCAGAAAGACTGTGAAGAAGATGGAAATCACTCAACACGCCAAATACACCTGTACTTTCTGTGGTAAGGACGCTGTCAAGCGTACTGCCGTCGGTATCTGGAAGTGTAAGGGTTGTAAGAAGACCTTGGCTGGTGGTGCTTACGCCGTTTCGTAAGTGCTTAGATAAATGAAATAAATATGATATTGACTGATTTATAGTACTACTGCTGCTGCCACTGTTCGTTCCACCGTCCGTCGTCTCCGTGAATTGGCCGAAATCTAAGGCTTTTGCAACCTTTATGAAATTATTTTTTATTTGTAACACTACAATAAATGTAAAACATCATTGGAACCTACAATTGAGCAGTGACCTTTTTATTATTATTGTTGTTGTTTTTTGTATTCTACAAACTTTAAAAATGTTAATCTGATAAAAATATTAGATGTATTACCTCATCAATCAAAATTGGCCATGCCCCTTCAGGATCATAGTTTTGCAAATCCATATTTACTTGATTATTAAAGTCCAAAAACTTTTCAAGACGATGAGTTGAAAGCACTAGGGTTTTTGACTTACGAGATTCCATGTGTCGCGTGAAATGGTTTTGTTGTGTCTTTCTTGTAAGAACTGTATCCATTGCTCTAATAAACTGGATCTGTTGCTTAACAATAATCTCCATAATTCGATGGCTGCTTCCAATGCTAGTGTAAAACTGTATAAATGGATGGTAACAAGGTTGCGGTTCATCTTTACCTAAACTTCTCTGACCTGTCTGTCTTCCAAATAAAAATGCGTAATTATAGACCTTTCTAAACCCATCAGGATTTTCGTAATCATGCAAGAGTTTTGTGTGAAGCTGCTCCTTTAATTTATCGATATTATCTGCTTCCAAATCCATACAACCCTGTACAAAGCCTTCCCGAGAAAATTCGCCCATTCTTTCTGAGTTCAACTGATGTGAAAGTAACAGGAATTCAAGTTGAGTGGGCTCAATACTCAGGTCTTCACATAACATCATGGTACCATCGACAGACACAACGTCTGGTCTTTGAGGATCTGTAACAGTTGTTACTTTTTCACCCAACATCCTCTTTCTTTATGATTACCTTTGTATTTGTTAAACATGGCTTTGACTTGTTGAATATCACAGGATCTTTGACGTTCATAGAACCTGTTGACCGCTGTTTGCATATTCCAGTTAACAGCTCTTAATAATTGAATGCTTTCCCTTTCACTTTTTTTTTTTTAAAAAAAAAACCGTCGTAAACACGTTTTTTTTTTTTTTTTTTTTTTTTTTTTTACAAACCTCAGCTGGGTAAACTCCATAAGTTGCTTGATTTTATTTGCTTGGTTGGAGTTCTACATAATACAGTTAAATAAATTTTAAAAAAAAAATCCACTTGTATAGCAACTATTACTTACATAAGACATGAAAAAGAAATTATTAGGAGGAAGAAAAACAGCAAAAAAGATTTCGGCGTTTGTAAAATTTAAATCTCTTTGGGAGTGCCTTTTTTACATTAGACTTGTAACTGATCTTTACCCTTCCCAATTGAATAGAGTGGGTTTGCTACCATCTAAAAACGGCATATAATCCTAGTCCCTATATTTGGATTGCTCGTTAAAAAAAATTTGAAAAAAAAAATGATAAAGTATACATGGTAAAATAATTTTAGGATAGACAAGTTAAACCGGACGATTTTATGTAAAAAAAAAAAAAAAAAAAAAAAAAAAAGAGAGAGACAGAGAAAATCCACGTATCATTAATAAAGAGGTTTCTATATACATATACTACACTTTTGAGTTTGCCAGACAGTAACTGAATCGCGTCCGTAGAAAAAGTAAATTTGCATTAATCAGCTGAAAGCCCCAGTTTGAAAAAAAAAATTCATAATATAACATTTTATTCAGAAATAAATATGACACTTTTTGACCCAAAAGCAAAATATACTCTTACAAAAGTGATGAGAACGATCAAATCTTACACAAAGTTATCGGTCTTTTTATGTACAAACAAAAGAATAATCAAGAAAGTTTTTTTTTTTTTTTTAAAAAAAAAACAAGGCATTAAAGTTGCAGTTCTGACACTGAATAACAAAGAGTTGTTTTAATTTCACAGGTTGAACTTCACATAGGAAAGAAGAAACATCTCAGCTCATTATTTCGTACTTTTTTTTTTTTTTTTTTTGGGGGGTTT